>ML829909.1:7818-32527 GCA_009831015.1 Picea engelmannii | reverse complement strand
TCTTGGGAACTATGACAAGTGGAGACACCCATTGACTATCTGAAATGGGGTATATGAGATTGGCTTGAAGGAGTTTTTGCAATTCCTCTTTTACAATATCTTTAAGGGTTGGATTCATCCTTCGCTGAGGCTGTCTAACTGGTATGATTTGGTCATTAGTGTAGATATTATGTGTGCATGTATCAGGGTGAATGCCTTTCATGTCTGCATAATCCCATGCAAAGGCATAATTGTCTTTAGAGAATTTCAATTACTTGTGTCTTTTGTTCTGGTTCTAAACTAGAGTTGATATACAAAGGTTTTCTTGGGCTAATCTCAACAAGTTCAATACTTTATTCCTTCTCTGAGGAAGCTGGTGATAAATTATATAATTGAGTGATATCAGGGTGCCAAGTTTGTTGAAATTCAGAACTGAAAATGTGTGACAATTCTGCAAAAGACCTCGGGTATTGAATACAATTTGTATCAACCAAAAATAAACTTAAGACTTGTTCATCTGATTGTTCTTGCATTCCTCTTACTTGTTCAAGTGTTAATAGGGGTTTGATGCAATTCTCTTCTCCATAATGGTTTTCTAACTAGACAGGTATCTCTTGTGTTGATTGGGCAGGAGGAAAAAGGAAAAACTTTTGGTTATGTGTGCCATTGGATATAGTCATCTCACCAGACCGGAAAATGATAAAGGCATCTATTGTGGCCAGACAAGGATGACCAAGAACCACAGGGTGTCCTAGTTTGGAGGATGATTTAGAGTAGATGACTAGAAAGTCTATTGGATATTCCCAAGAATCTAGAGTGACTGTGACATCATCTAAACTTCCTGTAGGGCTAATGACTGACTTATCCGCCATCTCTATCATGGTTTGGGTTGGTCTTAACTGGTTGATTTGGAGCTTTTGCATAGTGTCAAAAGGAATTACATTAATTGTTGCACCCAAATCAATGAGTGTGTTTGGTAAAGAAATACCATTAATTTCAATAGTGACTACTGGGTTCCCAACGTCATTATATTTGTATGGCATTTCAGAAATAAATTCAGATAATTGTCCCACCACCTGAACAAGGGGAGGTTCCTTCTTTTTCCTTCCTAGTTTCTTAAGGCAAATATCCCTTATGATTTTGGCATATATGGGGATATCCTTAATGGCTTGTAGCAGAGGTATTTTTATACATACATTTCGTAATTCATCCTCTATATCTTTGTGCAAGGGTGGGTCCTGTTTCTTTACTAATAGTCTTTCGAGGTAGGGTGGAAGATTAACTTGTTGAGGTACTCATACATACTGAGAAGTGATTGGAATAGGAGGGGAAGTCTCTTCTTCTATAGGGGTGTTTTAAGTGTTTTCTTCCTCAGAATGATTATAATTTTCTTCTTGAATTATTACTGCAGGATTTGATTGATTTATAGCTTTCCCTGATCATAGTTGAATTTCATATGTGGGAAAGGTTTGAACTTCTGTATTTTGCACAGGGTGGGTGGGTCAATTATTGGGGTTAGGGATTGGTTGGGCAGGGATTGTTGTTGGTCTAGGAGGGTTGTGGGCAGCTTGGTTTTGTGGTTGTTGATTGGCATTTATAGGTGCTTGATGTTGCTGGTTAGGGTTCAAGGGGGTTGTAAATTGTTGTTATATAGGAGGTGGGAGTAAAGCTTGCATCTGTGGTGGGTTAAATCCAGGTAGTAATTGGGAAATGTTTGCAGGATACTGTGGATATGTAAGGTAAGAGGGATTTCCATACACAGGCCCCCTCCAACTTTGTTTCCAATGTTGAGTTTGGGCTTGCTAAGGTGTCCATTGTGGATAGGTTATTGGGGAAGGGCCCCATTTTTGTTTTTGATACTGTGCATTAGGGTCATAAAATGCATTGGGGTTTTGTGCTCTCCAAGGTCTTCTGGAAGGGTATGATTGTTCTTGTGGGACTCCTCCTCCCCTATATATGGCTTGTAGTTCAAGCAAAGTTGGACACTCAAATGTGGGGTGCTCTAGTGTACACATGCCACGGATTTCTATGACATTTAATGGACATTCTTTCTCACCATGCCTCTTTCGGCATCTAGGACAAAATATTTCTAAAATAGTCTCTTCTTGTTGTTTCTTTTTCAATTTTAGGGTATCTAACTGGTTACTGATTGTGCTCAAGATGTATGTTTTAAAGTTTTCTAATAAGTTTCCTAAGTCAATTCTGGTGACAGTTCCTGAGATTTGTCTTGTATTTCTGCTAAAAGAATCTCTTGGTGCTTTGCCTGTTTTAGCTTGTCCTCTTGAGTATCTTCTACAGTAATATGCAATATTTGCAAAAGGATTTTGGTGTACATCTCCTGAACTTAACAAATTTAAAACTTCTATGCTATCATATCTAATACCCTTCAAAAATACAGTTCTTACTACAGTTGGGTCTGTGGTGAATAATTTTGATTTCTGGTAGTTGTATAAGAACCTTTCTAAGTAGTCTTCAGGGCTTTCATCTTCTGTTTGCTTCATTTTAAAAATGTCATTAGCATTATCCTTACAATAGTCTTGGTATTTCCATAAAAATGTGTCTTTCATTTGATCCCAAGAGAGGATTGTATTTTATCCTAAGATCATGAACCATCTTAAGGCTGAATCTTTCATTGTAGTAGCGAAGAGCTTAAGTTTTTGGGCATCGTCTAAGTAGTTATAGATTCTACATAATATGTCAAACTCGAATAAAAATAAATCTAGATCTTCAGTTGACATACCTCTGAAAGTGGGTAGTGATGATAGTGGGATATTCTTCATGTTGATGTTTCTGGAAATATCCAAGATTGGAAACCCAAAGGTCTCAGTTTCAGTGGATGCATTTCCTTCTTCTTCTGCCATTCCATTGATAGATGGTTCAAAAACTGAATTTTGTGTGTCTTTTGAACGTTCAGCAGATTCACGTTCTGCCCGCCTCAATGTTGATTCTTCCATTTTAGGTTCTTCTTCTGGAGCCTTGCTGGCTCCCCTTGAAATTTCTCCTGGTGGAATTTTTCCTATACCAGTGTCAGTTGGATTAGTGGGGGGGGTTGTTTTTGAATCTTTAGAGCTTACATATCTACCCTTGTTATCTATATATCTATGCATAAAATGGAAATTTGATTCTTAACTGAATTGAAATCCTAATTCTATCTAGAAAGTAAGAAGGCAACCTGGCTTCAGAGAACCCCACTCTAGTGGTCGTGTGGCTCTTCACTCACATCTTAAACATTTTATCCTCCTCCCTCAACCATCCTTTAAAATCATTCAAAAAACTATGCAAACAATCTAAGCTAAAAATCACTTCCTACAGTTTGCAACTCCACGACAATGACGCCAAAATGTTGTGCTACTTATATGTTTAGTATAATGCACTCATTAATTATCAATTCAGGATTCATAATAAATAGAGTTACAAGACACCAATAAGAAAGGTAATTCTAATGTCATGAATATAGAACTATTCTAGATTAAGCATGCTGGGAAAACAAACTAGAAAATCAAAACACGCTTTGGTTGTCTTTCACAGAGAGGCTATCTACTCCATTATGGCACATGCAAGTATGAGATGGAGTTATTTTGACAAATCAAATCAGCTATTTGACCTAGAAAACTAATTATGCAATCACACTTCTGAAAGGGAAATCACACATCAATCATCAAGACATAGCATGGGTAGTTCAATAGTCAATATATTGAGTATGTTGTGGTTCACAATGTGTTGTTGTAAACTTCACTAGTTCGCCTTCAAATATGTCTGACTACTGCTACCAACATTTATGTCCATGAAACAAAATCAACTTCATAAAAACAGAAACAGAGTGTATGCAAATGATCTCTAAGCAATCGAAGCCTAGACTAAACTATACTGCTATCATCTGAAAGAATTAAGATTCAGCTAATCTAACATCTATACTATTGAAATCAACTACTAGCACTAATCTATAAGGATGTTGACCTTTGTTGGGCGGTAGGCCCTTGCCACTTCAATAGGTCAGCGACTGGAGTCTACAGTAAGCTTTCTTTCAATCCACACATTTCTCTTACTTAGATTTCAAAACATAGGATTAAACTATGCTAACAAATCAACTCACATTCATTCATAAATGGTCAAGCCCTGGAAATAATTGACATCCTTCTATTAAAACTTCAATTTAGAATGTGTTCTACAATATGTAACACTACTTCAACTACTATGTTATGCTAACTTTCTTCTACCTCCACTATCCTTGCCATGACTATTTAAACAGTCTTGGTTGTGAAACACAAGGAGGTGAAATCTTTTGCAAATCAGTCAAAATATATTCGGTTACATATTTTAAGCTTCATCCTCATGACATGAAGTGTATGAGGATGAAGAAATAGGCAAACAAGCTTATCATAACCTTGCTAAATCTTTGATGATTCAACAAACATCCAACAATTGTCTGTAGTACGATTCTAGAGCTAAACTTGGTATACTCTGCTTCCTATATCGGTACCGGATTGTGATAGGTGAGATTTGGTAAATGGTACTGGATCCGAATAGTGCACAAGTGGTTGGTACCGAACCACGACAATCTGCAACCGTTGGTACTGGATCGGGACAGGTGAGATTCGGTGCCGAATCTGATGGAAGGTGTGCTTGATACTGGATGGTTGAGCTGGTACAAAAAGGCTGGACTCATCTAGAGGTCAAAGGTCATACATGGAGAATTGAAACATTAGTACATGAAACATTTAGTCTCCTAGCTCAATAAACCACAAAAATGCATGAATTAATTATACTTTACCTTATGACCTCATCAATGGCTAATGGTAGTGTCTTTTGTCATTTATCCAAGCTTAGGTAAGCCAAAAAGGTATAGATGAGGAGTATAATAGGGTAGTGGGGATGTTAATTTAGAGGCTCAACAAGGGTCTTATTGTAGACAACAATATTCAGGGTTGAATTACATCACTCAGACACTTGTTTTTAAGAGGTGTTGATCTATCTTTGATAGTCTATGTAGAATTGTCTGTTTGCAAATTAGTTTTCATGACTGACAAAGGCTATTGTGTAGAGTCGAGTGGGTAGAAATCTATGGAAAGATGATCTAGCTTTTAGAGTTCAGTTTTAGTTTTCTGTCAAAGGTCCTTTTGTATGTTCCATAGGGGATGACATGTTTGACTTTGGTCCAAAATTTATGTATGAGATTTTGTAAAGAAAATGACTCTTTGGTGAATTGGAATGAAATAAAAGATTGATTTATGTCTCATCTCTCTTGATTATCATATTGGTGTCTTTACTTTTGTCTTTACATTTATTTCAACAATTGTTATATTCATAAAATTACATAGAAACCAAATTTATAGCAAGTGTTTTATTGATAAAAGACTAGCCTACGCACTTGTAATTAATACTTGTGAGTTAGGATGTTATTTTTGTTGGCTATAAACATAGGGTGATATTCCCGTCTATTTTTCTTTAGCCAAGCAAAATATGAAAATTCTTGAGTAAGATCATTTCATATCTTTTCCTCAACAACGTGATCTCAATGCGATCGACAGAGGCTGGTGGTTCATCCCCCACATGATGTATAGAGGTTGGAAATGATTCTCCATCATGTCTGACCGGGGTTGGATATGTGATGTCAATATGACTCATGGAAACTAGAGTTTTTCCCCCAGCATGACTTGCAGCGGATGGTCTGGTGGCGATGGTTGGTTGCGGAATTTGAGACCAAGGTATTGGGAAAGATTGGTTTTGAGAAATTGTAGGCCATGAAATATTTTGGTCTACACCTTGTCCCTACCTGGAAGGGTAGTATTGATCCATAGAGGTTTGTAAAGGCATAATCACCGAAGCATATGTTTGCGAAGATAAAAAGTCGTGACACAGGTTACTCAGGTGAGGATATATATTTCCCCCAAATGAAGGGATTCTATGAAGGCGGTAGCCCGTACTATAAAACCGACTCCCTCCATATGAAATACTGGAGGATAGATGGAGATCTGTAATGGGAAAATATGTTTGTAGGAACTGGCATAGCGAATGAAGAATATAGTAGAATAACCACCCATTTGACCACTTGCTCCTGGAAAAGTGAAGCTAGGATTGGGTCCATAAGAAGGGAGATTCCAACCTCCCACTGTGAGGGTTGGTTGAGGGATATGGCTCCCATCAAATGAATATGTAGAAAAGGGGGTCATCATTCCCCCAGATCCAAAACTAGGATTCATATAAGCAGGCGAAGTAGAGGATGGAAAGGGTGAAAACATGTTTGTCATATCAAGAGGAAGATGATTAGAGACCCAAGGTACTGAATGAGTATCATGATTTTGCATACCATTATGAAACACAGACTGATTCATCCGCGTGAAATGAGTGAATGTCATGGGGGAGGTAGCTCTAAATGAGGGAGTCAAAGAGACTCCGCTATCCATAATAATGAACACTCATGGTGCAATACAAAATACTAAGGTCCACTAGTAATCAAAGAGAACACCAAAATAAACAAAAGGACAATATTCACATAAGCAGGATAAAGTGGATGAAAGGGGCCTCCCTCCCTAAAGTAGGTATTCCTTGCCCAAGAGGGGCCTGAGACTCCCTGCACAATATCAGAGGTATCATAATCAATTACAAGGTCCCTCGTGGTCTTAACAACCAGTCGGTTAGATCCCCTCTGAGAGGTAATCCTCCATAAAGGTTGTGTGATGTCTGACCCTTATCTAACCTAGGGTACCTACAGAATAACCTCTGTAAGTAACCTATGTGGTACCTATGTCAAGCAACTAAGAAACCACGATATAACTGATGCACAAGAAAACAATCATAAGTCAGGTCCATCATATGGGCAGGGTAACAAATCTTGAAACCTCAAAAGCAGTAGCACGCCTCTCACAGAGGTAAAGGTACTAGCAAGATCCCCATATACAAATAGATCCCCAAAAATATATCTGATGCTAAGAAGGTATTGGGGGGATATCCCCTCAACCAACCTCATGCGACCTCGTGCTTAACTACGGTGTAAGAGGAGTCTCTTGACGTCACCAATTATACAATTTATTTCACCACTCCCTTAGTTAGATACATATGTTGATTTAATAGCCTTGGAGAAGTTTACTCACAAAATCCTATTCAGAGGCTCTAAATCCTAAGCTAGTTTGTGCACCCTAGAAAATACAATCTTTTCTAATCAATTTTAAATTATCAATGTTTCTTTTAGTGCCCTTGCTTACTCAAAAAGGTGTGGTAGTGAAACTGATGATTTTATGACTCAACAAGTAAAATAAATGAATATGAATAAAATGAAAAGTCCTAACTTCAATTCCCAATAAATGATGCGTTTTTCAGAATTCAATTTTCAATTTAATTATGCAATTCAAAACAAAATGCAATATTTCCATACATGTACTAATATCAACGATAAGAACCCAAAATATCAAATGTCAACAATGCAAAATGCTTAATATTTTTGTATTTTCAATATAAAAGAATGAAAATGCAAGGACTGAACAATGGATTGATATAAATATTTTATTGAATGTAATCAGAGACAAACCAAGTAGGATATCAAGAAGAAAACACCCATCCCAAGAGGTAAGGAAAATCAATGAAAATGATGATGAGAAAGGCACCGCCCAAAAATTCAACCAAAGAAAGGTTTCCTATCACTCTGCAGACACTTAACAGTCATAACATAGACCTAAGAAGACTCAACAACAATCAAAACTTACCCAACAAACATCAAACTCAACAACCAAGAACACAAGAAAGATGTATGCGATTGTTTAAGATAAAACCACGTATATACACATCTTGCAGAAGGACAAAATGTGTATGTACACGATTGTCAGGTAAAAACCTATGTATATGTATTAAAACACTGCCAGGTCAAGGATAAGGATAAGAAACTTAGACTCATAATGAATAGAGGATTTCAAGCAATCAGACGAAAATAACCTCAATATAAACTAGAGCAATTAAAGGAGAAAAACACTCCAAACCCCGATAAAAAGATTATATCCCCAGTATGGTCGCCAATTATATTACGAGGAAAATCTCTCTATGGCATGGGGTAAACCACAATAGATGGAAATGAATTCAGAAATCAACTCTAATCTCAAGTATTCTATATAAACAAATATGCTAACAAGACAAGATAAAGATCCTACCTCGTCCAGACGTTTGTTGAAGTCCACCGTTGAGCACTTTACTCAAAACAATATACTTGCAACTTGTCCACAAAAACCAAGAAACACAAGCATATAGTGATAAGATATAAAATTAACACATTCAATACCATAATCCATCAATATTCATAAAAAATATTCCCATGGAATAACAATTCAAATATTTCCAAGACATTAATTGGACGAGAAAAGAGTATTTCTATTAAAATGTAATCAACAGAAGTCAATGAATTAAAAACTTCTGTGTCGGCACGGTTTAGAACCAATAAACTAAGTCCCTTCTAGTTGATCCTCCACTAAAGGAAATATCATATAAGATAGACAATGAGGTTCCCAATCAAGTAGGGAAGAACTTGGGGGATGAACAATGTGTTCAGACTTAAAAGGATAAAGGGATACATACTCAATATGAAGTGAATAATTTCTCTAGAGTAACTTTGCTCTCAAAGTTGAATTCTTCTCCTCTTTTCTACATGTTGGATAGGGCCCATTTATAGCCTTCAAGTGGAACTGAAGGGCCGATTCAAAATGTTTCCAGTATATGGAAGGTCAAGGATCATGGATATTGTGATGTGACATGGAAACCCGACACCATTTTTTAATTTAGGCACAAAACCCGATGTACATGGGATGTAATGGTGCAACCTACATATACACATGTTGTAAAACTGTTAGGGCACGTATATGCAGAAAAAT
Organism: Picea engelmannii; assembly: GCA_009831015.1. Lineage (NCBI taxonomy): Eukaryota > Viridiplantae > Streptophyta > Pinopsida > Pinales > Pinaceae > Picea > Picea engelmannii. The sequence goes on along the minus strand of ML829909.1, from coordinate 23,696 downwards.
ATTATTTTTAGCTATGGGAACTGTAAAAAGGGACTTCAAGTTTGCATAGGGAAATGGAAAAAGGCCTTCTGAGAAAATTTGCATTGGGTGACGCAAATCTTGCTATAATAAACACGGGATGTTAATGATTAGGTTGAGTGTGTGCACAAGTTGTCTATGTATCAGGTCAAGTTTGTATGTAAGATTATTATAGATCAGGGCACGTACACCTTGAAAAATGATATTTTTTGACAAGGAACTCCAACAAAACTGATTTGCAAGTTTGTAAATGGATGGGCCATGATGAAAAATGCATAATGGTGGAATTTTGGACTATAATAGAAGCCCCCTAATGTGTGAGGTTAGAAGAGAAACTTATGGACGAAATGCATTACAATATCTTAGGGAAATCACTCAGAAAAGTGATCCCAGACAAGTGTTCTTGAGCGTGTTATTTCCAATAAGATCAACATCTCCGAGGTGGACATTCCCCTTCTCGAGACTAACTAAGCATGGATTCCAATCAAGTACACCATAGATCCATGTTATATATATATAATAATCATGACCATGTGAAAGATATATAGCGGATCCATGTCAACAAGGATCGTAGCCACGAACAATGCATAGTGGAGCTATGTCTCAAAATCATCGAAAGATATAAGAGTACAATAACATATACAAGTTGATCTTAAGGAAGTATCAATGCTTGTAGCTGGAGATGATAGCTTCATAACTTGAGAAATAACTTCAAGATATTCAAAAATCAGGTTGGAGTATAATAATAGTGTAAGACTCACTACGCTGAGGTCTTCCATGAAAATACTGGAGGATCTCGATCATCAGGTACGGAAATTCATTGATTCTGAATGTGGACTTGATAGGAATCTTGGGATGGTCGACTTGTGAAGGTCAGTAGGCTAACTGCAGAATCGTCGACTCAGGTTGTAAAAATTCCCTTGGAAAAAATCACGACATAAAAAGTGGTTCAGGAAGCATGTTATTGACATAAGTCTCTGACACAGGAGGCATACAAAACTCTTCATATGTTTGGAAGAGTAACCAAACTGAGGAGGAATCAACTCTATGTAAAGAGAACAACTTCCTAAGGTCATGATAAATCCAAAAATTGAGTAATAGACTCAAATATGTGCTTTTCCAAGGGTGACAAGATTGCTCCCAAGAAAAAAAGCGTATCCCTTCCCTTCTTTTTGGAATATTTGATATTTTTGTCTTTTTCACATATTTAATGAGATTGAAAAAAAATAAAGAATGTTACATTACATAAGAGGAACATAGTAATGCTTATTGAAAGGATACATGTGTAGGATAAGGACACTCGATAGGATTTCTCCATGGGTAAGGGTGTCAAATCGCAAAGGGAAAATGTTGCAAGGCCTGCACCTAAGGAATGCTCTAAAGGTTCATCAAAAACAAGATGGAGACGAAATTAGGCCAAAGATGCAAGAGTGAGAAATGAAATGCGATTATAGATTGACACAAAGAATGGGGAGATTTCTTCATTGTAAAGTTTTATGAGCCCAGAGAAAGTAAGATCAATGGGTTTTCACGTTTAGAGAGTCTGGAAAACACTAAAAGAAGAATCTAAAGTGGTATTTTTCATATATTTAGTCCCCCAATATCGAAAAAGAATAAAAAAATACTTTGGAATACGCTCTTGGCAAGACGTTTCTCTCGAGGTGTACCTTTTTCCTAGTTAATATATTGGCGAGAAAAGGGGTAAACTTGTACCAAATAGATGTTCTTTCTGGACTAGTTAACGAGACTTGTGAAAAAAACAAGGTCACTCAGTGAGATTTTCTTGTTTAGGGAGTCTGAAAAGGGATTAAATAAGACTCCAGCGGTTTCCTTTTTTCATAAATAATCTCCAAGGCCCGAAAAAGATATAAACTAAAACTAGGGAGAATGGCCATTTTTTCATAAATTTAGTCCCTCGGGCCTGAAAAAGGGATAAACCTATACCTGAGAATACTATCCTAGTAAACCATAGCTCCTAGGGTTTACCTTTTTTGTAAATTATCCATCCAAACCAAAAATGGGGTAAACTATTGATGAATATCTGTGCCTTCAAATTTCACTTTGGCAAGAGTGAAGGGCAACAAGATCACTCCATAATATTTTTAATTTTAGGGTGTCTAAAAAAAACTTAAAGGGGACTCTATGGGGGCTCCTTTTCATATGTAATCTAAAAGAGGATGAAAAGGATAAATAATCTCTCACTATATATCTCTTTCATAGTTTAAGTGAGATTGAAAGAATACAAATCATGCTCTAGAGGAGTCGCATGGGTATAGGCTAGAAAAATCATGAAGAAGAAGAAGGATGAGACTTCGATACAAAGTCATGGTAGGACCAAAAAGGGCTCTACCACATAAAGTATGACACACTTACTAGTAAGGAAGGTTAGTGTCGCAATTCAGTGCGGTTGATCCTAAGGCCAAATGAAATAGAAACTGGATAATTCAAAAATGCAAGTAGGTAAAAATATAACCTGTGTGCCAATTTCAAGGTCAATACCTTTCACAATGGATCGATACGATTAACAAATGTCAAAGAAAAATGTCTCCAAGATCCTGCATATAAGACCAATAACACTCATCCAAAAGTTAATAAATCCAATATAGATAGAAGTTTCAGAAAATAAGAGGTGCTACTGAATACAAAACTTGAAAACAACAAACCTAAAATGTACAATATGGTACAAGGAACAACACATCCTTATGACTCATGCATGGTATTGGTTCAGGTAGAGCCCGTTGCTAGGATTTGACCAAGAGTCTCTTCACCAGTCAACCTGGAAAGTCTCCCAAAAGGGAAGAAAACAAAAAACCATGGTGTAATTATTCCCATGGTATACAATATGTAGTCATCAATTCAAGGATAGACTCATCTGAAGGCAATTCAATATTCGAGAAATGATGCAGGAGCATCTCCCACATCAAGCGAGCCAGTGCAGAAGGAAAGAGACAGTTGGATGAGCGCTGGCACAAATTTTGAAAACACCTTGAAGTTGTTGCACAATATTAAATGATCCATTAAGATAAAGCGCACTTGTATATTGTAATCGAACCTTGAGCCTTTAGCTCTCGTCCTTAGTAGGTAGAAGGCATTTATAATAGTTAATGTAGGTAGATAGAATTTAATTCTAGATTAGACAGTTTAGAGCGCAAGAGGGAAATGGGATATAGACACCCTCATTGTGTATTGTATCATTAGTTAGAAGCATTTTAGCAAGAGCATGTAGAGAGCTATGTAAGAACACCCATGTACAGATATTTGGATTAATAGAAAGAGTTGATTCAAATTCATGGTTTTGTGTTGTTCTCTGTGTATTGATGTTGAATGATATGCTCATGAATGTTTGCTTCATGTTATACATTTGCTTTATATGTTGTGTATATGATTTCATGTTTGAGTTTGAAGTCTAAAGGGAAGAAGGAATGAGTTTCAATTGTTTCTCTATCTGAGCTAGAGTTCCTACAAGGAGTGTCGTTGAATTGTCCGCAAGGAGTGCGTTGACAGAGGGTTCAGATAGAGATAACTTTTGTTCTCATCTCTGCAGGAGTGCAGTTGAGAACAGGAGCCATGCAAGGAGTGCGCAGGCCGAGTGAAGTTCAATTTTGCGAACCTGAGCGAGGGTTGAAGGACTGCTACTGCAGGCGTGCGCAGATTTGAAAGGATTCAAGCACTTGAAGTGTTTGAGGGTTGCCGCAAGGAGTGCGCGCAAGAGTATTTTCTAAGACTCAGAGTTATAAGAAAGTTTAGGAAGGGTAAGGCCTTCGGAGTTGTTGAAGGACAACGCAGGGACGTTGTGCCCTGAAGGTTTGCAAGAAGCATCGCAAGTTTGCACGTAGGTGGACGAGTTCCATGGAGGAACACTTAGTTATTCACAAGAATCATCAAGGAAGGACAGACGGACGAAATTCTCTGAGAAGATTTCGTGAAACTCCATGAGCCGTTAGATCTCACAAAGGTGTAGAGGAGATACAACGACGTATTCTCGAGAGGTTCGAAGCTCAGGAGGGGCAGGACCGTCGATCTGAGCTTCCAGGGCCGTCGGATTTACGCGTGAAATCGTGCATTGGGGTTTTGTGGGTTGAAACTCCGTAAACATAGCATCATGGATCATGATATTCCGATACGTGATATCCCAACAGGCTACAGGAACAATGTGGGGCCACAAGGGTCAGCAAGTGGAAAGGTGGCACACCTTATCGGGGTTTCGCTGTGAGAAGTCCCAAAACAATTGCATTAGGATTCACGATACTGTGAAGTCTGAAATGCCGATGGAGTGAAGCTGTTGAAAGGTCAAACTCGCGCGTGTGTCAGATTTTCGGCATATCGGGAGTTGGGAGTCAGTAAAGTGAGTTGTTTGATATTGCGAGTGGCGAAATCGCGATAAGGAAAGTTTCAAAATAGAAGGAAAGGTCAGCGTTGACTGTCATCGGGTCTCGGGGACTTGAGGGTACAATGCTCAACCACTAACCTCACGAAGTCGCGAAGTCCGATCCTCCAAGTGAAGAGAGGGGATCGCGCGAAGAGTTCTGTGGGTGCAAAGTTCCCGATAGGAAAATAGAAGAGCCTTAGAGTTCTTTGGGCTAGTAGAAAAGAGAAGATCCTGTGAGCGGACGTGCTTGCGAGTGCGATCTACATCAGTTTGGTATCAGAGCACAGAAAGGTTCTTTTCTTTCTGTAGCAGAGAAGAGAATTCACCATGCCGCCAAGGAGAGATAGACAATCACCTGATCCAGAGGATAGGGAAATGGCGAGAAGAAGGGGTAGGCAGGTGACAGACCCAGTCATGGAAAGACAAATGTGTGATCTCCGAGCTAGACTCGAAGACATGGAGACAGTGAAAAGACGCACAACCAGTGCAGGGGATCTCAGTGATTCCAAAAGTGAAGTTGAGGCTGAACGAGAAGAAGAAGTTGCAGTCGAAGATGCATCAAACGAACGTTTGATCAGAGCTATTGCAAGGATGGGTGCAAGAGCGAAGATGGAAATTCCAGTTTATGAGGGAAACTTGGATGCAGAGGAGCTTCTAGACTGGATTAGAGCTCTAGACACATACTTCGACTACGAATATGTCGAGGAGGACAAGAAGGTTAAGCATGATGTCACAAGATTGAAAGGACACACAGCATTGTGGTGGGATGAACTACAAGATGACAGACGTTGCAAGGGAAAGCAGAAGATCAAGAGCTAGGACAGGATGATAGCAAAGATGAAGGCGAAATTCATCCCAAGGGACTGTCAAATTACTCTATTCAGGAGAATGCAGAACCTGAGATAGAAGTTGATGACAATGAAAGAATACACTGAGGAATTCTATAAATTGAACATCAGGGTAGGTCATCGGGAGAGCGATGATGAAAAAGTTGCCAGATATATGAATGGCCTGAGATATGATATCCAGGATGAGATGAGCATGGTAACCATTCGAACGATGGAAGATGCTTATTAGATGGCTCTGAAAGAGGAGGAGAAGCTGAGCCGAAAGTAGGGTCAGAGGGGCCGAGGCAGAATCCAACCCAGAGGCAAAGCAGTTGCCCAAGATAGAACTTGGAATCCCAGAGAGGAATGGAAGAAACCTCAGACTCGGATTGAGCGAGGTGGAAGTTCACAATGAGGACAATAATATGCTGAACATAGAGGACAACATACTGAGCAAAGGGGAGATTATGCTGACAACAACACTTTTCCTCGTACTAGAGGTAGAGGAAGAGGAAGAGGTGGAGTAATCACATGCTTCACATGTGGAAAGAGTGGGCATAAGTCTTACGAGTGTCCAGATAAAAAGAAGGACATTGGAGAAGATCACATCGCCAAGGCACAGAGGTGGGATGTTGAGGCAGAAGACGCTGAAGGCAGAAGAACACTCATGATGAGAAAAATCCTTTTGACACCTGAGAAGGAGGTGGAAAGTTCAGTCCAAAGGACCAGACTTTTTAGGACTGCTTGCAAGACCAAGGATAGGGTATGCAAGGTCATCGTAGATAGTGGTAGCATGGATAATCTCGTTTCTATAGAGATGGTAGAGAAGCTGGAGCTGGAGACGACTGATCATCCAAGTCCATACAGAGTTTCGTGGCTACAGAAGGGACATCAGGTAACTGTCACTAAACAATGTTTAGTTGAGTTTAAGATAGGAGGATATAATGATAAGATATTATGTGATGTCATTCCTATGGATGTTTTTCATCTATTGCTGGGTAGACCATGGCAATATGACAAGAATGTGATTCATGATGGGAGAATGAACACATACACCCTGGAGAAGAATGGGAGGACACACATGTTGCTTCCGATAAAGGATAAGGAGGTGAAGCCGGAAGTAAGAAACATTGTACTTCTCATGAGTGGGAAGGAACTTCTGACAGAGGTTAAGAAGAAGGAGGATCCACAGTTCATTGTGGTCAGAAAGCTGAAGATTGTTCTGACAAGCACGAGAGTGGATGATTTACCAGAAGAAGTTCAGGAACTGCTGGAAGAGTTCGCTGACATCATAGTGGACAAATTACCTCGTTCGTTGCCACTGATCAGGAGTGTGAGTCATCATATTGATCTCATACCAGGAGCTAGTTTGTCGAACAAATCCACGTACAGGTTGACACCGCAGGAGAATGAAGAGGTTAAGAGGCAAGTCCATGATTTGTTGGACAAAGGTTTGGTTTGGGAAAGCTTGAGTCCATGTGTTGTTCCAACAGTACTCAGTCCGAAGAAAGACGGAGGTTGGAGGATGTGTACTGACTCAAGGGTGATTAATAAGATAACCATCAGGTACATATTTCCATTGCCGAGGATGGATGATCTGATGAATTTCTTAAGTGGAGCAAAATACTTTTCAAAGATTGATTTGAAAAGTGGATATCACCAGATTCGCATGAGAGAAGGCAACGAATGGAAGACAGCATTCAAAACCAATGAAGGGTTGTATGAATGGATTGTTATGCCGTTTGGCTTAACAAATGCATCGAGTACCTTCATGAGGTTCATGAACGAAGTCCTAAGGGAGTTCATCGGAAAATTTATCATTGTGTATTTAGATGACATACTGATCAACAGTAAGATAGTGGCAGAGCATCTAAAGCATTTGGCTACAGTGATGCAGAGATTGCAGCAGGAGAAGCTATTGATTAATATGAAGAAGTCCTCATTCATGAAGATAGAGCTCATTTACTTGGGGTTTGTTATTTATGCAAATGAGTTGAGGATGGATCCGGATAAGGTGGAGGTAATCAAGAATTGGCCATCATCGAAGAATATATTTGAGGTGAGAAGTTTTCACGGATTGGCTAGTTTCTACCGAAAGTTCATTAGGAATTTCAGTGGAATTAGCGCAGCAATGATGGATACAGTAAATAAGTGGCATAAATCTTTTCACTGGACAACAGAGGCTGAAAAAAGTTTCAGTCTATTGAAGAGGAAGATTACGGAACGACCAGTGTTGGTGTTGTCGGATTTCCAGAAGACATTTCAGGTGAAATGCGATGCAAGCGAGTTTGCAATAGGGGCAGTCTTGAGTCAAGAAGACAGGCCGGTAGAATATTTCAGCGAGAAGTTGAATGAGGCGAAATTGAAGTACTCCACTTATGACAAGGAGTTCTATGCTATCATTCAGGCATTAAAGAAATGGAGGCATTACTTGATCCCGAAAGAGTTTGTCTTATACAGTGACAACCATGCACTGCAGTTTGTGACTCAACAGGAGAAGTTGAATCAGAAACATGTTAAATGGGCTGAGTATATGCATAATTTCACTTTTGTGATTAAACATATTTCTGGTACTGCTGACAAAGTTGTTGATGCTTTGAGCAGGAAGTGTTTGTTGTTGCAAGAGTTTAGAGTCAAAACGTTGGGTTTTGATGATCTCAGGGACATGTACACAGATGATCCATATTTTAAAGAGGCATGTGAAGTAGTTGAGAATCCATTTCTCAGAGATAGAAGCCAATGGGCCGAATACATGATCCATGAAGGATTTTTGTTCAAAGGCAATCAGTTGTGTATTCCGAAAAGCTCCATGAGAGAGAAACTGCTGAAGGAGAAACACAGTGGAGGATTGGCAGGTCATTTTGGTCACGAAAAAACGTTCGCAAATCTGAATGAGTCATAATTTTGGCCGAGAATGCGAGCATATGTCAGGATATTTGTAAACATATGTAGAATTTGCCAGCATTCGAAGGGAAGGAAGTAGAATGCGGGGTTTTATCAATCATTTCCCATACCAGAGAGGTCGTGGGATGAAATTAGCATGGATTTTGTATTGGGGTTGCCAAGAACACAAAGAGGTTGTGATTCAATCTTTGTGGTAGTGGATAGATTTTCCAAAATGGCACACTTCATTCCATGTCAGAAGACCAGTGATGCAAATCACATTGCCAATCTGTTCTTCAAAGAGGTCATTCAACTTCATGGGTTGTCGAGGAGTATAGTTTCAGATCGAGATACGAAATTCATAGGGAATTTTTGGAGGACCTTATGGAAGAAGCTGGGAACTAACTTGTTGTTTAGTTCATCTTATCATCCTCAGATGGATGGATAGACATAAGTGGTCAACAGAAGTCTGGGAGACTTGCTGAGAAGCTTGGTGATAGAGCACCATACCCAGTGGGACCACATATTGTCGCAGGCAGAGTTTGCGTATAACGACTCAGTCAACAGGAGCACAGGGAAAAGTCCATTTCATGTTGTCTATGGGATGCAGCTGAGAGGAATTTCTGAACTGAGGGATTCAAAACAGATTGCGACTAGCAGCGCTAGTGCAGAATATTTTGCAGAGGCGATGAAAGAACTTCACAGCCAGGTGAAGGAACGACTGCTGGAATCAAGCCAAGAATATAAAGAGCCGATCAACATAGAAGAAAACTTCAATTTGAGGTTGGTGATCTGGCTCTGGAACATTTGAGGAAAGAAAGGTTCCCGAGAGGAACGTATAATAAGCTGAAGATGAAGAAAATCGGGCCATGTAGGGTCTTGAAGAAATTTGGGGGGAATGCTTATGAGATTGAATTACCCGATGGGATCGAAATTTCTCTGATATTCAACATCTTGGATTTGTACATGTATAAGACTGAGGAAGCAAGGACTGGAGGTGAGCAGCCACTGATTCAGTGGAAGAAACAGATGCCAGTTGCATATAAGCCGCAGATGGAGTGCATACTGGATAAAAGAGTAAGCAAGAGGACCAGGCGAAAGAAATACTTCGAGTATCTAGTCAAGTGGAGGGGCCATCCAGTTGAAGATGCCAGCTGGGAGACTGAAGAAGAAATATAAAGGCATGGAAAGACCATGCAGGAGCTCATGGACAGGATCCCATGAAAATTTTCAAGTGAGGGAGTATGATGCAGGAGCATCTCCCACATCAAGCAAGCTAGTGCGGAAAGGCGAGAGACAACTGGACGAGCGCCAGCACAAATTTTGAAAACACCTTGAAGTTGTTGCACAATCTTAAATGATCCATTAAGATAAATCACACTTGTATATTGTAATCGGACCTTGAGCCTTTAGCTCTCATCCTTAGTAGGTATAAGGCATTTATAATAGTTAATGCAGGTAGATAGAATTTAATTCTAGATTAGACAGTTTAGAACACAAGAGGGAAATGGGATATAGACACCCTCATTGTGTATTGTATCATTATTTAGAATCATTTGAGCAAGAGCATGCAGAGAGTTGTGTAAGAACACCCATGTACAGATATTTGGATTAATAGAAAGAGTTGATTCAAATTCATGGTTTTGTGTTGTTCTCTGTGTATTGATGCTGAATGATATGCTCATGAATGTTTGCTTCCTGTTATACATTTGCTTTATATGTTGTGTATATGATTTCATGTTTGAGTTTGAAGTCAGAAGGGAAGAAGGAATGATTTTCAATTTTTTCTCTATCTGAGCTAGAGTTCCTACAAGGAGTGCAGTTGAAGTGTCTGCAAGGAGTGCGTTGACAGAGGGTTCAGATAGAGATAACTTTTGTTCTCATCTCCGTAGGAGTGCAGTTGAGCACAGGAGCCGTGCAAGGAGTGAAAAGGCTGAGTGAAGTTCAAGGTTGCAAACTTGAGTGAGGGTTGAAGGACTGTTGCTTCAGGCGTGCGCAGAGTCGAAAGGATTCAAGCACTTGAAGTGTTTGAGGGTTGCCGCAAGGAGTGCGCGCAAGAGTCTTTTCTAAGACTCGGAGTTATAAGAAAGTTAAGGAAGGGTAAGGCCTTCAGAGTTGTTGAAGGACAATGCATGGAATTTATTCCCTGAAGGTTTGCAAGAAGCATCACAAGTTTGCACGCAGGTGGACGGGTTCCGTGGAGGAACACTTAGTTATTCACAAGAATCATCAAGGAAGGACAGACAGAAAAAATTCTCTCAGAAGATTTCATGAAATTCCGTGAGCCGTTAGATCTCACAAAGGTGCAGGGGAGATACAACGACATATTCTCGAGAGGTTCGAAGCTCAGGAGGGGCAGGACCATTGATCCGAGCCGCCAGGGCCGTCGGATTTACGCGTGAAATCGTGCATGGGGTTTTGTGGGTTGAAACTCCGTAAACATAGCATCAGGGATCGCGATATTCCAATACGCGATATCTCGATAGGCTACAGGAACAGTGTGGGGCCACAAGGGTTAGAAGGTGGACAGGTGGCACACCTTATCAGGGTTTCGCTGTGAGAAGTCCCGAAACAATTGCATTAGGATTCGCGATACCGCGAAGTCCGAAATGTTGATGGAGTGAAGGCGTTGAAAGGTCAAACTCGCACGTGTGTCAGAGTTTCGGCATATCGGGAGTCGGGAGTCGGTAAAGTGAGTTGTTTGATATCACGAGTGGCAAAATCGCGATAAGGAAAGTTCTGAAATAGAAGGAAAGGTCAGCATTGACTGTCATCGGGTCTCGGGGACTTGAGGGTACAATGCTTGACCACTGACCTCACGAAGTCCCGAAGTCTGATCCTCCAAGTGCAAAGAGGGGATTGCGCGAATATTTTTGTGGGTGCAGAGTTCCCGATAGGGAAATAGAAGAGCCTTAGAGTTCTTCGGGCCAGTAGAAAAGAGAAGATCCTGTGAGCAGACGTGCATGCGAGCGCGATCTACATCAAGAAATCATACGAACAAGGAGGGTCGACGGTCCCAAAGGGAGAAGAAAAATGATCATATTCCATATGATGATGGAGGTTTTGGCCAGGACTGACAGAGTCTATCAATGAAGAATCACAAACACAAGGACTTGAGGCTCTACAAATAATGAGATTAGGCTCAAAAGGAAACACAATATCACTCAGAACAAGAGGGGGAAGAAAGGGCTCCCATGCCCCCATTGGATTAAAAAAATGATCAATTGCTAAGACCATGTCTCGAGAAGGAAAACATGATTGCATAGGTTCCTTCTCAGAAGCAATTGAACATTGAGGATAAGACACCACATAATTTATTCATGGCGGGGTAGAGTCTACACAAACACTAGGAAAATATAAAGGGGTAGCTTGAACTAACACCAAATTACGATGGTGATTATCATATGCCAACCATTCGATAGTGCAAATGCTTCCATTCTGAGGTAAATGCATTACCCAGAAGAGCGTAGACACCACAACGTTCATATCATATACATAATCACACTTGAGAAGAAAATTGAAATCTAACAAGCCTTTCACTACTATAACATCGACAAGGACAACTTTCCCACCTAACGAGATAGGGAACTAAGGAAGAATCCCCAAATATTCACTAGGATGTTTGTTAAAATCCAACAACTCATGCGAAGCAGACACAATCTTGGGAGAACCCAAAGCTTTCCAAGCCGAGGAGGATAAAATACTTGCGGAGGCTCCTTCATCCACAATACATCTGTAAATGTTTTTTTAATTAACTTCAACCCTTATTTGAAAGGGTGCAGAAGAAGGAAGGTGAGGCTCAACAAGGTCATTCCAATCAAAGGAAACCATCCTTGGACATGGAGGGGTTGTGCTCGAAGTGAGAAAAATTCCCCCTTGTTCTAAATGTATTGAAATGGAAATACTAAAAACATATTCAGTAGAAACATTAGTCCCCATCAAAAGAGTGGGATCAGTCGAACATTACATCAACACGACCAATTTGGAAGAATTGACACTCTCCAAGAGAAGAGTGGGATCAACCAAAGATTTCATCGTTGTGACCAGATTCTCAACCATTGGATGGATAGACGGTGAGACAACATGGTATAAATATGCATCACCCCCCAAAATAGGAGTAGTATCAACCGAATATTGCATCGACATGATCGCTTCATCAACCAAAGGCTGAATAGATTGCTGGGAAACCAAAGAAGACTCAGAATCAGAAGAACTTGCAGACAGGGACCACAATCTTCATACCTCTGTAATGTCAGGGCACAAATGATTAAGGTGATATCCCTTGCAAATATTACAAGGGAACTTAGTCTTACATCCTATCCATCTAGGTTTTTCAATAGAATCAATGTCTCCAATATGACTATCAATGGCTAGTTTCTTTCCCCAACATGACTAGCAGAGGTTGTTGACATATCACTCGTATCACTCGCATTGACGAGAGTCATGCCCCCAACATGACTTGCAGTGGTTTTTTGTACATCTCCAACATGATTTGCAGATGTTGGTGATTGGTCAATAACATGAATCACAGAGGCTACAAAACTATTGCAAGTATGACTAGAAGTGACTGGACTTTTTCCCCTACCATGACTGGCAGAGGCTAAATATTTCTTCTTCCTATTCTTCCTCTTTCTATTTTGTTTAGACTTCTAGTTACTAGTAGCTATACTTTCACCATAGAAGGAAGAAGGAGGAGGAGAAGACTTTGTTGACAAAGGAACATCAACTAGATGCCCATGACATAAGGTGCTTAATTGAGAAGCTCCAAGAGCATTCGAGACATTTGGAATGGTACCCAACCAAACCGGTAGTCCCACATTCAACCCATGAATGTTCAAAGTGGCCATCAAAGGAACACCAACGTTTCCAAAGAAAGGAAAAGTACAATAATCCCCTTGTGAAGGGGTTCCTTGGTTGGTATCATCAAAAACTTTGGCCGTGAAGGTCTCATGCATAGGTTCTTCCCTTGCAGGATCATTCAAGTCTGTAAAAGTCTCACACATTGACTGTGGTAAATTAGTGGTACAAAAATATACTCCTATAAGGAGGCAACTCCATGTTTCTAAGAGAAAAACCCAAAACTCCTCACGATTGGTGGAGTGGGAAGTCTACCACCTTAGGTTAGATACCCAAAGAAATGATTGACTAACTCACTATGGAAAACTAGGGAGCACAGAGCACCCCACTAAAAAGAAAAGGCTAAAAAGATACAAGCCAAACAAACTACCCTTATGATTTCTTCCAACCTAGGGAGATGAAGTCTTCATCATCCAAAGAATTCACAAAATAAAATGAAGACCCATGAGAAGAAGTTACCCAAACCTCCAACCGACGATCCCTTCGAGTGTCTCCCAGAGAGTACAGAGCCTGCCTCAAGTACTGTGATACACCCCTCGTAGTCACTTGTGTGTCAAACTATATAATGGAAACTAGGACACCAACTTGTAATAAAAAACTAGGGGGGGTACATTCGACATATGGGCAAGTGTATGGGCAAGGTAACTAAGCTCGAAGCCCCATCTAAGGCTTGAAACACAACAGGGCCAAAATCACTCTTAGATTACCCTGGATAGATCCAAGTGTCTTAGAGGTCTGACATAAGTCGGGATAGTAATGCTATAGGATTCACCCCCAATACACACTCTCTGAAATTATTTTTCAAGATTGGGAGTGGATATCTTTGTCACCGTCCTCCACACAACCTTGTGTTTGACTCCTATGTTAGAGGAGCTTTCCTAATTGAGTAATTACAAGGTGTACTTTTCACACCCTGGCGCAGACACCTAAGTTAAGTTTTGGTTGGTCTTTGAGAGTTTACCTCTCCACACATAATCTGAGGCCCTAGACTAAACTATTGGTGAACCCTAGAAAAAGTGTTACTAATTATTTTACATTAGCGCATTCGTTTTAGGGGCTTTTCTTACTCAAGGAATGGAAGTGCAACTAATGTTGTTTGAAACTCTTGTAAAAAAGAAACTATTAGCACTAGGAGTTGTTCTTAGACTGATTTAAGAACAAGCCCAGTACCCATTTGAATGGTGGAAAATTGAAAGATTAAATCAGGTTTATGTTAAGTTAGACCATCAAGACTCCATGAGAAAAGAAAGGGCAACAAACTGCAGATCAATAGGCTACCATTGGGTATGGAGTCATAAACATCCTACAGATCAAAGGAAATCAAACTGTATACCAGAAAAAGCTTTATATAATTATGGGTAGAAGCATAGAGAATATGAAAAAAGATAAAACATCCATAATACAGAGATCCTTTCTACAAAATAGATTAAAGAAAGATTGAACAAAACATAGATTAATAGACAAGTTACAATAGATCCTATGTTGTTCAAGAATCCATTAATCATGGGCATCCTTTGATATTCAAAATATGCATTATATTCAAGTAAGATGATGACAAATAAATGAAAAACAAACAAGACAATATGATAAACAACTCTCATGAATCTTTAATGGCGGAAAATGTTACATCACATGCACTCAGGCTTACAAATAAACAGACACAGGTAAACAGACTCTTAAGCTCTCATGAGCCTCTCTTGGATCATGAAATGAACCCTTTCATCAACAAAAAAACTTCTATATATAGTGTATTATTCATTTATACTCTAAATAGTTCGAATCCCAAGTGGTTGCATTGGATTCTCTTTTATTTAGGAGTTGTTACAACAAGGTGAAACATAAAATCCACCCAGCTCCTATTTTTTTGGATCTTGTCTATTGTGATGAATTCCTTTTGAAACAGGTCATGCTACTTGGTCTGGTGATAGAAAACATGTCCCTCATGTACAAATACCTCCTAGGAAACCATTCAAACCCTTTCTAATAGCTGGAAGCCCTCCCATAATTCAAATTTATCAATATGTTAGAGTTCGTAGTGCATCCTACAGATGTGCTGCAAACTTTCCTGTAGATTCATATTTTGACTTTTTTCCCAAACGATGAACTAGTTCGAGATGATTTTTGGTCATAAAGTCAAATACATTATTTTTCTCCTCCAAAACAAATTTCAGAAATACCTAGTTCGTATATTTCAATATATGATAAAAATGAGAGTTCAAAGTGTATAAATTTGTTGCAAACTCTTTGTTACAAGGAATTTCGCAACAAATTGTATTTCGCTGTGAACTCTCTGTTTTGAGTGTTTTCCCATTTGAACCTTGTTCCTACTGGTATAGTTTGTATAATTTTTTTACCCTCTGCCATTGATGAATATAAATCTTGTGATACTTATGTATAAAAACCATTATGCTACAAAAATGCCATAACTTCCATAGTACCTTGCCACATATGCTATTTGGCCAAAATTTGATGATGCAAATATCAATGTTGAAATTTGGCTCCATAGGGGATGGTATGCTCTCTGAGGGATTCCAAGAACCTATAGACCATGTGCCATGATGAAAACCAAAACACAAAACTATTGAATGTTGAAAATATCCTCAGAACTGTGAGCTTATTAGCAAAACACTCCTACCTACTCTAAGCTAATCCATGGATTTCCTGGTCAGGTGAAGTCAAATATCCAATGAAACCATGTAAGTACCCATATGTTGTTTGAAAGTTTTCCATGATTTTACTTAGAAAGAAAATGCCAGAACTTTTAGATGGCAACTCAAACTGAAAATGACTTTGTCCCCAAAACTCATCTTTACTAAAGAACTATATCCATTGATTGTCCCTAGGAAATCCCCAAAAAGATATATCTCTGAAGTATTCAACTAGAATGAAAAGGGGTCTTGGAAAACATGAGTGAATACCATTTG
>ML829907.1:56515-66924 GCA_009831015.1 Picea engelmannii | reverse complement strand
GAGTTATATGGGAGGGATTTGATCGGGTATTGGGACACTTTTTTTTGAGTTTTGAGGAAATTTTGACGGTCCATGAAATTTTTTCCAAGAATCAACTTGAGCATATAGGTTAGGTTATTACCCCGACTTTTGTGTCTCGTTGTATTTTTCCTCTGCCATAGGATCGATCCCATCAGGTTGTGACACAGAACCATCATATCTACTTTAGAAGTGTCGCAACTTGGCGGTAGAGCTTACAATAACATGGATGCCCTAGGTAGGTCCTGGTTGCATTATGGTGTCCATGCCGTCTCTAAAACATTGTAGGCTCGGGAGTCCTTATAGTCTTTCCTAAATATGAGTTTGAGCCTCATTTGCATGATTCTTCTTCGCTCTTGATCCCACCCTCGGGACTCCCAAAAAACAACGGGTCTCCTTTTAAGCCCTTTTCAGACCCTCTAAACATGAAAATATTGTCGAGCGATCTTGTGACCTTTCATTCTCGTTAAACTGAGATTTGAAGTCACGTTTGTCCAGCGGTAGTTTACCTCTTTTTGGTCCGGACGGTCAACTGTACGAACAAAGGTATACTTTATGGAACTTCATCTCTATAGAAGAGTACTCTCAAGTATAATTTTATCCCTTTTTCGGGCCTGAGGCACTAAACTTATGAAGAAGGAACCCCCATGGAGTCCATAGTTAAGCTCTTTTCAGACTCCCTAAAATTGAAAAGATTATCGAGTGACCTTATTCTTTCACACTCGTTAAATTGGTCAAGAAGAATATTCCTGACGGAGTCCATAGTTAATGTTTTTTCAAACTCCTTAAAAATGAAAAAATGGCCGAGTGACCTTGTCTTTATCACACTTGTTAAAATGGTTTTGAATAGACGTCTTGTCAGTGCTAGTTTACCCCTTTTTCGAACTAACTAGACTACCTTCGAAAAAGGTACCCCAATGGAGTCTCCTTTTATGTTTTTTCAGACTCTATAAATATGAAAAACCACCGAGCTTACCTTCTTTGGGCTCCTTAAACTTACATCAAAGTACATTACCATTGTGTGTTTTGTTAACCGCGTTTGTATACCTTATATGCCAACCTTGTAACAGTTTGCTTCTACGTCTTAACACCTTTGGCCCCCGGAGGATTTTTTCCAAGTATCATTCTACTAGAACATCAGTCTTGTCCTTGTGCCTTGAGCTTGTATGTTTGTAACACTCGTTCCTCCTTTGTAATGTAATATTCCTTTATTCTTTTTTCCAAAATTATTGAAAAATACAAAAACAAAAAAAATCAAATATACCCCAAAAAGAGGAAGGGAAAAGCATTTTCTTTATTGGCAGCGTCATGAGTCGCCCTTGGATAAAGCACATATGTCCGTTTGTTCATCAGACTATGGGATGTAGTACGACCTTAGGAATCTTTTCTCGCTATATAGAGTTGTGTCCTCCACCATTTGGTTATCCTTCCAAACATATGGAGAGTTTGTGTTGCCTCCTACTTCCCATACTTATGATTAATGCCATGCTACCTGAGTCTCATTATTTTTCGTGCTATTATCCAAGGGAATTTTTTCACCAACCCTGAGTCGGCCCCTCTACAATATGTCTCTTGTCCTCATACCCGGGCATCCTGAACATCCAATCAAGTCCTTGCTCGAAATCACTGAAGCCTTCAGTATGATCATCAATATTATCAAGTCCATGACCGACGAACTGTCAAAGACCTCTGGGTAGTGAAGTTGTACACTCATATTACACTCCTACCTGATTTTTGAAGATTTTGAAGTTGTTGCTCGACTCTGAAGATCTCATCTCCAACCATCAGGCCGAATCAACTTCTGGAAGATGGATACTCTATATGTATATATTTCTGATTTCGAGATGTAGCTCCGCTGTGTATTGTTCACGGCTACTCTTTATAGTTATTTGACATGGATCTATAGTGTATTTGATTGGTAGCCATGGTTTTATTTTATCCCGAGCATTGGTATGCTCGCCTCGGTGAAACATTTGTTATTTTGAAGATGACACCTCCCGGTTCCTGATCCTTGGGCTCAATCGTTCAGCACATCAGTAAATATTGGTAATGTATTTCGTCCATCAGATGCTCTTATGACCTCACACATTAGGGGGAATCTGTTATAACCCTAAATTACACCACACATGCTTACCTGGCATCAGACCAACTCATATCCCTTCTTTGCCAAAGCACTACTGAACAACTCTTTGAAAATCCTCTTTTATAAAGGCACACGTGCCCTAATCCATTACTGCACGCGTGTACAAGATGGCTGACCCAAAACAACCCACGTGGACCGACAAAATCACGAAAAAAGGAAAGTTGTCGATGGAGCACAAAATATATGGGTGAGTTAACTGAAACTCCCGGCCATGCATGGCCGAGGGTTCATCCAAATACCTAGCTCCTTCTAGCCTATAAAAGAAGGGGTAGGGGTCCCATTTGGAGGAGGAAAAATATAGAAAATAAACTCTGCCCATTTATGTATTCCCATTGTCCCAACCCTTTAGCCTTTCCTTGTGCCAAAGGAGATTCAAAGCAAAGTAGTTGGAGGACAGAAGAAGAGGAGCCCAGGATCAAGTTCAAGGAGCAGTGGCCAGTCTCAACTTTTGTAAGTTGACTCATTCAAAGTAATAAAGAAAATGATTTTCCCATCCCAATTCATGGACTGTTTATAGTTTGATCAGTATATGTTTGGATTTCTAACCCATTAGTATATAAGTAGTATGCATGCATAATTGTTGCTTGTCTTGGATGTAGGTCATCTTTGGAAGGAGTATTTTGAACAAGTAATCAATCACAACGGAGGATTGACATCAAACACCAGGAATGAGGTAGGTTGATCTTTCCATGCATTTACTAAGAAAAGGGGATTTAAATCTAGGGATGAAGGTAGAAAGTAGTTTCTCTTTGGTTATATCTGCATGCAAAGTTTGAATTCTATTTGCTAGTCCATAAGGATATTTTCCCCACAACAAAAAGACATGGGGATTGAATATCTATCAGTGTTTGGGGATGTCGAGTTAATTGTACATCAGATTAGAAATATTTATCAAGCAAAGCACCCTCGTCTTAGAAGTTACAGAAATGAAGTTTGTGATCTTGTTGACAGTTTTTTCTCATCTTTCAACATTTCATTTATTCCAAGGGAAGAGAATGCCATGGCTGATTCTCTGGATGTCTCAGCAAGTAATTTCAGAGGTCCCTTTCCACCTAAGCTCAGGTATGATGTAGAAGTGAAATTCAGACCCTCTATACCTGACAATGTTAAACATTGGAAAGTGTTTGAGGATGATCTTGAGATCAGAATATTCTTGGAGACCGTTGATGAATTTTTTGCATTACACATTGACCAAGATCCTGATTCTGAAATAAATCCTCATGCTGATGTTTTTATGAACAATTTTTCTAATCACCATATTATCCATTTGCCTAACAATCACATCCCAAAGGGGCTATTTCCTTTGGAAAGAATATTTGACAGAAATGATGTGGAAGTAAAGGGTAAGATTTCAAATGATGATGTTGACATAGCTGAGTGCAATATTGGCATAGAGGAGGATCCCAAATTTGTCAAGTTGTCAAGCAGCTTGTCGAGGGAACAACGGGATGAGTACACTAAGCTATTAAGAGAATTCGTTGATGTTTTTTCCTGGACCTATGAAGACCTTAGAACATATGACACAAGTGTCATTGAGCATAAGATCCCATTGAAAGAGGAGGCCAAACCATTTAGGCAGAAATTAAGACAAATAAATCCTATGTTGTTGCATGTTATGGAAAGGGAAGTAAATAAGCTGATGGATGCCCAAATCATTGTACCTTTGAGATATTCTGATTGGGTGGCCAACTTGGTCCCTATAAGGAAGAATAATGGAGAAATCAGACTCTACATTGATTTCAGGAACCAGAACAAAAGCTCTAAGAAGGACAATTACCGTCTGCCTAAGATGGAACACATATTGTAGAGGGTGATAGGTGCATCCAGGATTTACATGATTGATGGTTTTTCTGGCTACAATCAAATCTTTGTCCTGCTTGAAGACAGAGAAAATATGACATTCACCACTCCTTGGGGCACATTCATGTATGCCAAAATTCCCTTTGGATTAATGAATGCAAGAGAAAACTTTCAGCGAGCTATGGACATCACCTTCATTGGAGAAAGGGATAAATTTGTAGTCATCTACCTGGACGACATTACAGTTTTTTCCAGATTTGATAAAGAACACTGTCAACATATGAGAAAGGTCTTCTCAAAATGCAGAAAATTTGGTCTCTCCCTCAATCAGAAAAAGTCTCTATTTTCTATGCAGGAGGGAAAATAGTTGGGTCACATAGTATCAGCAGAGGGGGTCCAGATTGATTCAAGCAGGGTAGAATCTATTCAAACCTTGTCACTTCCCAAAACCAAGAAGGAGGTCCAGTCTTTCTTGGGAAAAATTAATTTCTTAAGAAGGTTTGTTTCAAATTTTGTTGAATTAGTAAAGCATGTCACGACCATGCTCAGGAAGGGAAATGAAGTAAAATGGACTACTGAGTCTAGAGATTCCTTCAACCAAATCAAGAAGGAGTTGAATGAGGCGCTTGTGCTAATTAGTCCCAATTATTCCAAGTATTTTTTGATTTTTTCCTTTGCTTCTTTTGATACAGTAGCAGCTGTTTTATTTCAGAAGAACATTGAAGGGTTGGAGCAAGCTATTTCATTTTTCAGCAGAGCATTGAGAGATGCAGAGACAAAATATGACATCATGGAGAAACATGCCTACGCTTTGGTCAAATCCCTCAAGGCTTTCAGAGTTTATGTTCTGCATTCAAAGATCATTGTATATGTTCCTTCATATTCCATGAAGGACATTCTCATTCAGCCTGACATGGATGAAAGGAGGATCGAGTGGATTACCAAAATCATTGAATTTGATCTGGAAATAAATCCCACCAAACTAGTTAAAGTCTAAGGTTTATCCAAGCTATTGGTTGAATCTAATTGTGAATATTTGGGGGTTAACTTCATCAACACCTGATCAAAAAATCAACAAGATGAGTTGTCTCATACATTCCCACAAATCAACCCTCCATTGGCAAAATGCATATGGTACAAAGACATCATATTCTTTCTGCAGGAGTTAAGACCCCTTGATGGTATGGGTAAAATCAAGGCAAGAGCTCTAAAGCTTAAAGAAATTAGATATTTCCTTATTGATCAGGTCTTGTATTGGAAGGACCCTCTGGGAGTGTTTTGGAGATGTCTAGACCCACCAAAAGCCCAAAATATTATGTTTGATTTTCATGACAACATATGTGGGGGGAATCACTTCTGGAGAAATAAAACCTATAAAATTCTCAGGGATGGATATTTTTGGCCCACTCTATTCACTAATGTTTGTGCAAAAATTAGGGCTTGTGTTAAATGTAAAAATTTTTCTGAAAAACAACAGCTCAAGTCCTTTCCATTGAAGCCCATGGTAGCTTCAGGACCCTTTTAGTAATGGGGCCTATATTTTATTGGGGAAATTCATCCTTCTTCAAGTGGACAACACAGGTGGATCTTGACTACCATTGATTACTTTACCAAATGGATAGAAGCTATCCCCAAAAGGAGTGCTTCTCACAAAGCAATAATTGGTTTTCTTGAAGATATTATGGCAAGGTTTGGTTTCCCAAACAGAATCATCATTGACAATGTTGCATCCTTCATGGCCGAGCCATTGATCAAGTTTTGTGAGCAGTTCAGAATTGCATTGATTCACTCTAACCCCTATTACCCCCAATAGAATGGATTGGCAGAGTCCTCTAACAAGAGCCTTGTAAATATTATCAAAAGACTGCTAGAGGACAACAAGAAAGCATGGGATTCAAAGCTCAAATTTTCTCTATGGGTTGAGAGAGTGAAAACAAAGAGGTCTTTTGGTTTCTCTCCTTTTTATCTTATATATGGAATGGAGGACATATTTCCTTCTCAACTTTCCCTACCCATGGAAAAAGTTCTTCCAGGACTGTCAAGGAGAGCCTGATAATATGATCAGAAGAATACAACAAATGGTAGAAGTGCAAMAAACTAGAGAGCAACTGATGGACAAAGCACATGAGCATTATCASAGGATCAAACAAGMTTTCGACAGRAAAGTAAGAAAAGAGGATTTYTGGCTAGGAGATCTAGTACTCAAATGGGATGCACCCAAATAGGAMAAGGGTAAGTATGGTAAATTTGAATCCCTCTGGATTGGACCCTTCAAAKTTTTTGAGGTATTTCCAAATAATACTTACAGGTTGTAGAATTTGGAGGGATATGATGTTTTTGGTGGCCTTGTTAATGGGAATTTTCTGAAGAAGATTTTTKTTTGAGCCARGGGTGGCTCCTTCATGTCATTGTAAATATCATTTTTCTTTYTGTTTTAGTAGCTGACTCCACAAYCCAACAGTAAGGTGACTGAAGCTGTGAATTCTTGGCATCTTAGAGGGAGCATGCCATCCCCCATGGAGCCTAATGTTAGCACATATTGTTKATCGTGGRGCATTTTCTTTAGTAAGTGGTGTTCTAGMTAAAAAATAACCAAAGAGGGGTMAAAAACCCACTTTCTACCTTTTATCCCAAGTTTTAGGCTCAAGTGCATTGTGCTAAGRGGTGCATAGATCTAGGCTACTGAGATCTATGCGCTCAGATCTACCCTAAGAATTCTTCCTTTAACRAGGGGGGTGGGGGGGGTKGGGGGGGTCCTAGCAAGCGATTTTMTGGCATGGGWCCTRTTAGGTTATGAAAAAGGTATAGATATCTTCCTTTTTCCCACATTTCATGATATCWTCTTGATTGAMTTTTCGATTATTTAGGAGAAAATAGAATAGAAAATGAATAATATACTCTTTASTGTTATTGTTGAAGTTAGATTACATAGATCCTAAATATGATTGGAATTGTCTAGTTTTATTACARGATTGGTTAAATATTGTCAAACCCAAGATARCAAAGGAAATCTTGAAGATGCRCAAGCTATTKGAGGTTGAAGACTTTATGGCGCAAGGYAGTTTCGAAGATGATTGAGTTKCTTATATTGTAATAGTAAAGYAATMYTGAGGATCTCTCGATCCTCATGATAGATTAATTTACCCAGATTATTSTAATATATAAGGGGTAAATAGATCTTGAAAAGAAGTAGAAGAATTGCACCCAAGAACTCAGAACTTAGAATTTCTATGCGTTAGCAATTTTTGTAAAATGTTTTACTAGCTATGAAATCAATAGAAGCTTCGAGTGGTTTTACCATTTCTATATACTGAATTTCAAATAGTAGTTCTTCTAAGGACCAAGGGCCCAGTTTGAAGGAGCCACTGTTCGACCTGTAATTGTATCAGTTCAATTTCTATTTTTTGATTCGATTCTCTTTTACAGTAGTTAAATGAATGCATAAGTGTGTTGATGATTTCATGTCAATTGCAAGAGATAGATATTCCCTGAAGCATTAGATGATTGTTGTTCCAATTCCTATTACTGAGATTTGATGCGTGACAGTTCCTCATAAGTTCACGTTTGTTGTTCCCTTCACTTAGTTTACATTTATTGTTCCTTTTACTTAGTTTACATTTGTTGTTCCTTTTACTTAATTTACATTTGTTGTTCCTTTTCGTTAGAATATAGTTGTTGTTCCTTTCAATATAAATACGATTGTTATCTCTTTTCGACTAGATTATAGTCTCTGTTTCTTTCCATAGATAGAGTAATTCACTTTTTTTCTTTCCAGCAATTTGATTCATAATAATAGTCATTTCTGCAAGTCTTTATCTAGATTCAATTACTGCTCTTAAAATGAATTCAATAGATTAATTAGTTCCTTTCCATTGCACAACTTTAGATTTCAATTCCTAGAATATTTAATGAATGTTTGAGGAAATTGATTGTTGATAAACTCAGATTCGCTTTCACTACATGATTTTAGCCTCTACAAGCTATTTGCATAGACTTTGGCGATATTCTTTGAGATAAAAGACAAATCCTCAAGTTGATAAATTAATGTTAAACTAAGGTTGTTTTTAGACATCTTTAGAGCCCAACATTTTGGCGCCGTTGTCGGGGAAGAATGTCAAAGGTAGCATAGATTGTGCCTCTGGAGGATGAGGTATTGAAGACGGAAGGTAAGAACCTACACAGGCAATAAGTAAGATGCTTATACCAGCGCCTACCTCTAGTTGATGCATTAAGAGGTTGCATAGGTGTTTTTTTCTTTCTTGATTTTCCTTTTTCTTTTTTGTTGTGTGAAGTGTGTATGACTGGGAAGAAAGATCTTGAAAAACCAAAACCCCCACCAAAAATTACCAAAGCCCAGGGCTCAGTGCTCCCTGGAAGAAGCACTTTCATAGATGACATCATCTGAAAAGCATAATCTCAATCTTCGGTTGGACCTAGAAAAGGATCTACCCGAATCCCCCAGGTGGCAGTTTCACCAACTTTAGCCCACGTCGAGATTCATAGCAAAACTGAAGGGACTGAGCAAAGCTTTCAGAGCACAAATATTCCACCCCTCAACCCTTTAGAAGAGGAAAACTCTTGTAATCTGGAGGAAGGAGAAGGAGAAACCAGTGGGATAGCTGAGACAAACCCACCACCCGATCCTAAATCTCCTGTGAAAGAAGAAGGCATACCCGAAATCCCAGATAGAGGGAGTGAAATCAAATCCCCTAGAGGAATAGATAACCAATCAATTCAAATAAAATATCCATATCAAGAAATCCCTGAACATTTCTGGCATATTTTCGATCAAATGGCACAACCAAATCCACAACATCCCCAGACTTCCACTTTGAAATATCCGATAGTTGATCCAATTGCCAATGCCCCTGAAGGCAATTCCCCTACAAAATGTTGGTTGTGGAGCCTGATTAGATTTCTGACTCATAGGTCTTGTGTTTTTCAGCTGTGTTTATACCCCATTAATACTTTACACCCTAGAAGTATGTACACTCTTCCACATGGGGGAGTGCAGAGGGGGGGTACACTCTCTACAAGGTTCGGGGGCGAAGCCCTCGAAGGAAAACTTTCCTTGTAAAAGTATATTGTAATTTCATTGTAAATCTGGACCGTTCATTATAAGGTCTCAGATCTAACGGTAGAAATTATGTTAGGGTTTTTTACCCTAGAAGGAAACCCTCTTTTACGAGGGAAATGTATTGTGGCTATGTATGATGGCGAGTATTGTATTATGAGAGAGGATACTGTGAGAGAAAGAAGAGGAAGTTACAATGGTTTTTCTTTAGGTTGTATCCCTTCATTTTTTGTATAATAATAAAGGAAGGACCTGGAAATTTCTCTGGTGGACGTAGCCCACACTGGGTTAACCACATAAATTTGTGTCTCTCCTGTATTGTGTATCTTCTGTGTTTTGTTTCTGCATTTGTTTTATTTTATTGCTCCACGGTCCTGTTTTTCTAACAACTAGTATCAGAGCGAAAGGTAACTCGCAGGAAAAGAGGGTTCCTGGTTCGAGTGGGAGAAATGTCAGAATATGGAAAGTTTAGGGTCGAGAAATTTAACGACCAAAACTACTAGTTATGAAAGATGTAGATGGAATATTATTTATATCAGAAAGATCTATTCCTACCATTGGGCAGAGTAGCAAAGAAGCCGATGGCCATGAAGGACGAAGAATGGAAGATTCTTGACAGAAAGGCTCTAGGAAAGATACGGCTGAGCTTGGCAGCATCGGTGGATTTCAATATTTCGAAAGAAAAGACAACGAAGGATCTGATGGACACATTGGCTAAATTGTATGAAAAAACCTCGTTGTCCAATAAGGTATTTCTAATGAAGAGATTATTTAATATGAAGATGTCAGAAGGTGGGTTTGTTGCAGATCATTTAAATGAATTTAATATGGTTACTTATCAACTAAGTTCTATAAAAGTGGACTTTGATGATGAGGTTAGGGATATTCTAATATTGTGCTCATTGCCAGAAAGTTGGAATGGCTTGGTCTTGGTCATGGCTATAAGTAACTCTATCTCTGGTTCAAATACTTTAAAATTTGATGATGTTGTTGGTGTTATCCTTAGTGAGGAAATGTGACGGAAAAACACAAGTGAGACATCAGGTAATGCGTTGAACATGGATAACAAGGGAAGACAAAAGGATAGAGGAAAGGGCTGAGGGAACCGTGGGAATTCTCGGAAGGGTAGATCCAAATCTAGACTTGGAAAGATAGAGTGCTAGAATATTGGGAAGAAAGGACATCTGAAGAAAGATTGTAGAGCTCCAAAGAAACAAAGAGATGGACAACATGAGAGAAATCAGGAAGCACATGTAACGGGTGATGTTTTACAAGATGCTTTGATTCTTTCTGTAGATAATATTTCTGAGTCTTGGGTAGTATATTCAGGGGCTTCATTTCATGCCACACCCCATAGGAAACATTTTCTAGATT
>ML829907.1:17763-53858 GCA_009831015.1 Picea engelmannii | reverse complement strand
GTCTTCAAGAATGAAGATAAAGATGAGAAATTTTCCAGGTCCAAGAAGTTTCAGAGTCCATCATATACAACAGTGGTGGAGTTGTTGAGATCAGTCTCCAAGTGGGATATTGTTGGTTGTGGAGCCTGATTATCTTCTTGACTCAAAGGTCTTGTGTTTTTCAGTCGTGTTTATACCCCATGAATACTTTACACCCCAGAAGTATGTACACTCTTCCATGCAGGGGAGTGCGGAGGGGGGGTACCCCCTCTGCGGGGTCCGGGGGGCCTATCCCCTCGGTTGGGGGGTTCGG
The DNA here is from genome assembly GCA_009831015.1 of Picea engelmannii. Taxonomy (NCBI): domain Eukaryota; kingdom Viridiplantae; phylum Streptophyta; class Pinopsida; order Pinales; family Pinaceae; genus Picea; species Picea engelmannii. The sequence continues at coordinate 53,566 of ML829907.1, read as the reverse complement.
GGGTGAAGCCCCCGAAGGAAAACTTTCCTTGTAAAAGTATATTGTAATTTCATTGTAAATCTGGACCATTCATTATAAGGTTGCAGATCTAACGATAGAAATTATGTTAGGGTTTTTTTCCCTAGAAGGAAACCCTCTTTTATGAGGGAAATGTATTGCGGCTATGTATGATGGCGAGTATTGTATTATGAGAGAGGAGACTGTGAGAGAAAGAAGAGGAAGTTACATCGGGTTTTGCTGTAGGTTGTATCCCTTCATTTGTTGTATAATAATAAAGGAAGGACCTCGCAATTTCTCTGGTGGACGTAGCCCACACTAGGTGAACCACATAAATCTGTGTCTCTCTTGTATTGTGTATCTTCTGTGTTTTGTTTCCGCATTTTTTTTATTTTATTGCTCCGCGGTCATTTTTTTATAACACAAAACCTGCCAACCTTTCATGGATTAATCTCAGAAGACCCAGACACATTCTTATTTGAATTTGATGTCCTATGTAGAGGGTATGATTACACCTCTGAACCCCCAAAATTAAAATTTTTCCCATCCACTTTGAAAGGAGTAGCTCTACACTGGTTCATGGGATTAGGGGGAGGAACTATAAACTCATGGGATGGGATGAAACATGCCTTCTTGACAAAATATTAGGATTATTGTAGAACCAGAGACTTAAAAGATGAAATCTTTCAAATGACTGCAAAAGAAAATGAATCATTAGAAGAATATGTCGAGAGATTTCAATATAATTTACAAAGATCACCCTATGACACGTTACCAGGTGAAGTACTTAAGGCAACTCTGATTAAAGGTATGAAATATGAATGGGTAGAAACGTTGAATTTAATGGGGAAGGGTGAAATTTATCAAGAAACTTATGATGACATCATCCTATTGTGCATCAAGTGCTCAAGAGGAATTTCACGGACCATATCAGGGATGCGTACCCCCCTCACCAGAAATAACAATATTACCAGCGGGGGTGTCACGCGAGTTGAAGTTGGTAATCTCTTAGAAAAATTCAAAACAGATATTCTGAGCACTCTGACTACACAATTGGATGTGTTGTAGGCCAAACAGAAAAAAACAGAAGCAAAACAAACATTGGCCATATTTTTCCACAGGTGCAGAAGAAAACATGGTCCAAGGGATTGCCCTTTGGACGTGGTCCGGGTTTTCACTATCTGCGCCAAGGATCACGAAACGAAACAATGCCCATCGCTTCCTAGACTAAAATTTGTCTTTAGAGGAGAAGAAGAAGAAATAGAGCCATTATATCTGATGGCTCAACATCGTCAATGGCAGAATCGACCTCCAAATACACTGCAGGAACCTTCCTCTTTCTTCTCTGGACAATATAATCAGTAGCAAGCTCCTGGTAGCACATGGCAGGGTCAACTGTTTACTAATCAGAACTGGAAGCCCCAATAATACCCACCTGCAAATCCCACTTGGCAAAACCAGCCCGCTGCAAATCCTGCCTAGCAGAATCAACCAACTGCAATTTCCACTTGGCCTAACTCACAATATCCCACCTCATCCTGGAAAAACTCAAATAACAACATCTACCCTTCACAGTGGCCCAACATGACTACCCAAAACCCAAATTGGAATCATAATTGGTAGTTCCCCATGGGGATAAACAACCAACCCATGGGGATGGCCCCTCAAACTCAGCCTACGTTACAAGCACCACTCCAATTGCCCCAAAACCCACAATCCCAATTGCGCCCTCAACTACCAGCCCAACCTCACCCAAATCCAAATAAAAGACCGGCACAACTCGTCCAGATTATGGAGAATGGAGAAGGAGAGACCAGCTCGGTAGGGTGCTGTGAACTACAGTTGAGATCGGGATGAATAATCACTCCTCAAGAAAATAATGTTTTTTAAGAGAAGGAGAGTGAAAAACAACCAACAATAACACCTTAGATTGTGGTAAATAACAGAATAAATCGAGCAGGGGGGAAACAAAGTTGAATCACAAGATCATGATAAGGATGCAACGCCCTCCCCTCCGTTCCCCAAAAGATTGATGATAGAAAAACCGACCATATATCCCAACTTTGACATTGTAGGGGAACTCAAGAATTTATATATCAAGATTCCACTCCTGCAAGCTCTTCAGGACATCCCAATATACACAAAAACAATCAAGGAACTATGTGGGAGAAAACCCGTCAGAAAAATTAACAATCCATCATCAATAGTCCACGTGGTAGGAGCCTTTTCTGATCTAATTTTAGGTAGAAAAGAACTGGTTAAATATGTAGATCCGGGGAATCCCATAGTGACAGTTCAGATCCAGGGTTGTTCTTTTCCCAATACACTAGTTGATTTGGGAGTAGCCATCAACATCCTGACTATGTGAACCTACAATACCCTAGGTTTTAACTCCTTCAAACCCATCGCAATAATGTTGCAGTTGGCAGATCGATTGGTAGTTCGACCAGTTGGCACATTAAATGATATATCCATCTCCGTCGAATCTTGGGAATATCCGACAGACTTCCTCATCATCAACCCAAGAAGTGGACTTGAAGGGCATCCATTGATACTGGGCAGGCCATGGCTTCCAACAGCAGATGCATACATAGGATGTAGAGCAGGTAACATGACAATCACTAGAGGGGGTATCACAAAGAACCTCATTTTATATCCTCCTGCTAAACCAAGTCCAACTTTCATATATCCACAATTTCCACCACCACGATACCCAGAGAGGGATTTACGATCCCCTCTTACGCAGGAAGAAGCCCTCATACTTAAAAACCAGCTAGAGGATGACGTAATCAGTGGGTTTATCAATAATCCAGCCACCATGAGCAACCCGACCTGCCAGATGCTCCAAGTTGTTCTAGACTGTGAAGCATAGGAAGACCTGCTAGAAGATTTAATGGAACAACAAATTCCAACTACAATTGTTCATAACAACAAACTCATTGAGATTGCACCAGGGAGGTCTCTAAACATCAATGCCAATTTAGATGAACAACAACAACAAAAGTTAATTCAAGTCCTCTCCAAATACCAACAAGATTTTGCATGGGAATATTCTGATATGAAAGGTATTGATCCACAACTCTGCACACACCACATTTATGTTGAAAAAGATGCCTGGCCTACCCGGTAGCCATAGAGAAGATTGAATCCTCACCTCAGGGATATCATTAAAGAAGAATTACAAAATCTGTTGGATGTAGATTTTAGATATCCCATATCAGATAGTTGGTGGGTTTCCCCATTAGTGATCGTCCCAAAGAAAAATGGGAAATGACGCATCTGTGTTGACTACAGGGAACTTAACAAAGCCACTCAAAAAGACCACTTCCCTTTACCTTTCATTGACCAGGTCCTGGATACTTTGGCAGGAAAGAAATTATTTTCTTTCCTAGATGGTTTTAGTAGTTACAATCAGTTTAGATTGCCCTAGAAGATCAAGATAAAACTACATTCACATGCCCCTGGGGCACTTTTTCATACAGAGTATTACCCTTTGGAATTTGTAACGCTCCAACCACTTTTCAAAGGGCCATTTTGAGCATATTCAATGATCTGATCAACGAAGGGCTTGAGGTCTATATGGATGATTTCACTCCTTATGGTGACGACTTCGATCAAGCACTGAATAACCTGGAGAAAATACTAGAGTGGTGCATTGCGACCAGATTATGTTTAAGCCAAGAAAAGTGTCACATGATGATGACAGAAGGTGTGGTACTAGGGAATTATATCTCTGTATATGGAATTAGGGTAGATCCAACAAAAATAGAGGTAATCCTTAATCTACCTACACCACACACACAAACTGAAGTACGTAGTTTCCTTGGCGCTTCAGGATACTATCGTAGATTTATGGAAAATTTTGCAAGAACCGTTGCACCTTGATGCAGCCGCACCCCTTGCCTCGGTAAAAGGCCTCTGCGCTGACCTCCCGGTCTATAAGGATCGGTCAAAGTTCACCCCGAGTCGGAGTGGCTCCTTCGATTTTCCCCTGGAATCTTTATTTAAATTTGACCCAAAAGTCTTTTTCGGCACCTTACAGTCTTTATGCATGATCCCTTCTCTGTTCACAACAGAAAAGTAGTAATTGGGTTTCGGGTTTTTCCAATCCTTGATGTCACAAACCCTTTCTTCCTCGAATTCCAGATCTCCGATATCCCAATGCGCTCCCTTTGTGCTTTAGCCCCTCCTATTTATGCCCCAGTCCACGCGACATCCTCTTATATGACCGCAGTCATACGTCATATCAGGATTTGGGATTTCGAATGTTGAATGTATTAAATCTCTTGTCCACGGAATCCCCGATATCCCGATTACTGACCCTTTCCTTTTGGGAAATTTCCCAGATACTTTGATCTCTGCCACACGTCCTCAAGAATGGACGGTCCTCACCTGCTTCAGGGTTTTCACTGTGAAAATTCTCGATGCGTCGTTATGATGAGATGACATCAGCTGGGTCCCACACGAAGCTCTCCTCTTTTCGGAAAACCAGACTTCGCGATTCTGAATTGCAAATTTTCCCTGTCTCCAGGACTCACGAAATGTCGATCCCCGACTTTCTTCAAATTTTTGACACGTGTCCTAAGTGGATGGACGACTCCGATCATTTTTGGGGTTTCCAACATAGATTTTCCCGATCTCTTGCCCACAGAACTTCTGATTTTCCGAGTCCCAAAACTCTGATGGAGTCTTCCCTTTCGGGACTTTTCCTGAGATCTTATATCTTCACCACATGTCCCCTCAAGATGGATGGCCCTTATTCAACCTCAGAATTTTGAGACTTTCGATGCCCCGATGACATGATTCCTTTGTCAACTTAGAACCCCGGTCGTCAAAATACCGATGGGCGCTTGATTATCGCCACCTGTCTCCTCAATATGGATGGCTCCGATTGATTCCAGGATTTCCACTATGAAAATTCCCGATTACTCATCCTCGTGACTCCCAATTTCATGAATGTCGAAATCCTGATGGCCATGCCTCTCGTCGGAACTTTCCTCCTCCCGTTCATGAAGCTTAAACTCTGTGCAACTCCTGGTCAATCCAATGGCTGACAGGTATCTATGTGAAGATCCTACGGTCCACAATCTCTTGAGCTTGAACTCCGAACGCAACTGTAACCTCCTCGCTTCTCTGGCAGATCTGACGGCTGGCAGGATTTCACTAATCCTCCCCATAGATGTTTGACCATCGGTCTCTTCCCTTTGATGATTTCTATGAAGGAAACCAAGGACTCTTCCTTGGAATTATCTGCTTGCACTACAAACTTCCGATGCCCCTCAATGTTTTCAAAGGCTTTACTCCTCCTGAGCTTCTCACAACTTTGAGCCTCAAAGAGGATCCTTGCACGCACTCCTTGCGGTGACCGCCAAACACCTGAAGTGTTAAACGCTCTTTGACCTTGTGCATGCCTTGCACAACTTAGCACATTTTTAAAAAGAAAAAGTTAAATTTATTCATTTGTTGTTCGGAACCTGACTTGAGTTGCAACAAGCCAAACCTTGAAAATTGATTTTGAGTGTACTTCTGACCTGATACACTCAGAGATACTTTCTCTCAACGGCCAAGGGCTCCTTACTCAGGAATATTCAATAATTACAGTAAGAAGGCCAGATTTCTTATTAGAAAATATTTTTAATAAGGTTGGGGGTTGATCCAGGGAAACAGTCCATTGGGCATGGAGTCAAGTGAAAACCACAGAAAGGAGATCATAGCGATGATCGCATTACTTGCAGAAAATGAGGCAAAGTAAGTCTATCTTTCAACTATAAATAATCATGATATAATAGCAGAAAAAGAAAAGGAAAATGCCATCACAGTGAAAGCATCTATCAAGGATGAATTTCCACTATGACTTTGGAAGAAAAAACTGAAGGTTGATAGCTAGATACAGAGCACTTATCTGGAGTGAATTTTGACCAGTCACCATTGAAAACATAACTCTTATCAACTGTGTGAAAGGAGCATGTAAAATCAATTCCAGACAAATTTTAACTCAGTCGATAAAAGAACAGATAGATAATATGAAAAAAAAGAGAACATGGTGAAAGAAATGACCGTGATGAATCTCATAATGTCAGGTCAACATGTCACTCTGTATAACTCCATTTTGGGCTTTCAAAATAACTCTACGTTCCAAAAGGAGCTCTTTTCCAAAAAGATTTACCCCCAGGCTCCCCCCCATTACAATGAATCAACCTCTATATAAATTCCCTCTCTCAAGGAGGTTGAATCCGCATAATATCATAACTGAAAATTAACTAACTTCAACTGTCTTTAACTAATCATAACAGTAATCCAAACTAAATTAAAAACACAAATAAATCCTAATTTCTAGCGAACTATCTATAGCAATGTATACAGTTGATTTGCCTCCATGCGCAAAAATCTCTGCAGTTGTCGGGAGTTCGTAATGAATAACCAGATGAACATTAGGAATATCCAGACCATGAATAGGTACATCAGTAGAAAATCAACATGTTAAAACGTTCTTCGCAAAAGCCAGCAAGAGTTTTTTGGCACCTCAAAGCTCTCCAAACTCCTCTCCTCTCTACTAATCAAACAATTAATCCAGTCCAATCACCGGATCAAAACTGTAAAATAACTTCATGCATCCTACAGCAATGGCCATTGATCTGTCGGGCAAAAATAAAGCCTTGCGAATCAGAAGATCCTCAAGAAACACATTCTGGATTATGGGGTTCCTTTTCCCATCAATCTGGAAAAAATTCAACCTCTTATCAAACCCAGCGGTGAGTAGCAACTGCCCATTCCGATGGAACCCCACAGACTGTATAACCACATTCGAGGGGTCCTCTGCATTTGCATCTCTTAGCATAGAATACTCAATCTGACCGGGCAACAACTTCTGCTTGCTTTTAACAACAAGATCATCATTACTCCTCAATATATCATACTCGGTGTTGTATTGCGCATAAGCAACTGATATGGCCTGCCCTTCAAATTCTGATTAGCAGGGTGAACAACCGGTTTTCCAATTTAAGATGCACGTCGTCCCGTATCCATCTCTTAACAGTTATCATTGTCGCGATTGGAGCATTCTTTGAACATCTAAGCGCACGATTTTGTCCCATTGGCGCAAAGATGGAACCATGAATTGGCTTTCGGACTTTCGGAGGAAAAAGCGTAGTGTGAAAAACGATGTTCAAAGCCCCAAAATCGCGTGATTGGTGTGCGAGATGTGTTGTCCACATCTTTAAACAATGTTGTTTCGTCTGCATCCTCCAGATCATCCCGTCCGTCCTCCAGATCATCTCGTCTGTCCTCTTAATCCATCAAAGCACAAGATGTAAGGACAACCCTGGCTAACTTATGTGAGTCCGGTGCAAATTTCTTTATTTCTGTTGTCAACTTATTGCGTAAAACTGTCATCAGAATTCTCATCCAAAATCGCGGTCATTATATATTTTGCATGGAGGCGTATACATCTTCAGAATAAGGATTTTGATTGTGTTGAGTACTGCAATTCATATATGTGTCTATCTCGCCCAGTAAGAAAGAATGTGACCATTATCTATGCATGCTACACAAGTCATGGTTTACACCATCAGATGGTATGACTTGTTTAATCTTGTCTATTTCAACATCGAATAGCTGGTTCAACCCCACAATATAGATATTCATAAGGACGGCTGGTATCAAATCCTTTACGATTTCAACGAAAAACACCGGAGAAGGATCCAATATGCTTTGAACAACCAGCAGGGACACAAAAGTTATTTCTATTACTGTGCCTATCACTGTGTGAGGCCGGGAGAAATGATAAAACTCATCCCATGTATCTTTCAAAACCTCAATAAGAACTTGGGTATTGGTAGACTCTGTCTCAACAGCGTCAGATTCATTAATATTGACATGAGATTCTGGCGTAGCATATGTAATATGACTATTTTTGTTGTTTGGAAAACGTCCTACATGTTTGTTTCTAATAACTACAGACTTAAACAAATTACATAAACCCACAGGCTAAACTCTTGGTAGACTTCTCTTGAAATAGCAACATCTTCTCAGAATGGTAGTCTGATTTGCAATTCGAGGACCTCGTCCACACCATTGTTGAAATGGAATCAACAATAATAACAATTATCAAACCTCCAAAGAAACAGAGAGTTTTCAACAGAAGCCTAGGCCCTTCGGAATTCAGGAAATATACCACAAATGGCTGTCCCTTCACCTCCACCTTCATTGTAATGGTCTACCAGAACTGGTGGCAATCCTCTAACATTAATCACTACAATAGGATGAGGTCACTGCTGGATAGTTGAATGTCTGAAATTTCTTATGCTATTAGTGCTTGGACATTCTCCGCTGATCATTTTCGTTGGCGGACAAGGCTTGCATTATGGAAGTCCAGAAATTGCAACAAGATGTAAAGATGAAGACAACACAGGCAAGAAGAATGTTGGATATAGGTTCGTTATGATTAATGAGGGCATAGAGTCTTAGAGTTTCTCAAGAAGGTAGTTGTAGACCGCTCCCACTATCCCACCAATAATTCCAAGTATTAGCACAGGATAAACAAATTGATACTTGAACATCACCAAACTCACCTCAAACATTATCAGGCCACCATTTCCAAAAAGGCCATATTTTCCACTTTCACAATAAGTTATGAATCCCTTAGGTGCCACAACGAACACTGCTGTGGTGAAATTTTTTCTATGAAGACACTAAGTAAAGAAATTTTCAAAATTAGTTACAACATAGGCTCCATCTAGGGATGGTACTTTCTAGCAAAGTGCCAAGAACTGTAGACCACGTGCCTGCATCAATATAGTTAACTTTAAAATTTCTGAACCTCATAACTTAGCACCTTACAGCGACCCGAGTAGTGGAGGAATTCAACATTTAATATTGGTGGAGTCGCCAATGAAAACATGTAGAATCTGTGAACCAAGGAGTCGCCAGGTGAACAATTACAACCAATCGAACATCTATCCCATGTTCACCATGAGGAGATAGATCAAATCTTTGTCGTATCCCAGGGAAGATTTACTTCGTCCTCCGTCCCCGGCAACGACGCAAAAAATTGTTGTTGCAAGAGTTGACTCTAGGCTATAATAGAGCCAAGCCTTAGCACATTTTTAAAAAGAAAAAGTTAAATTTATTTATTTGTTGTTCAGAACCTGACTTGAGTTGCAGCAAGCCAAACCCTGAAAATTGATTTTTAGTGTACTTATGACCTAATACACTCAAATATAGTTTCTCTTAATAGCCAAGGGCTCTTTACTCAGGAATATTCAATAATTACAGTAAGAAGGCCAGATTTCTTATTAGAAAATATTTTTAATAAGGTTGGGGGTTGATCCAGGGAAACAATCCATTGGGCATGGAGTCAAGTGAAAACCACAGAAAGGAGATCATAGCGGTGATCACATTACTTGCAGAAAATGAGGCAAAGTAAGTCTATATTTCAACTATAAATAATCATGATATAATAGCAGAAAAAGAAAAGGAAAAGGCCATCACAGTGAAAGCATCTATCAAGGATGAATTTCCACTATGACTTTGGAAGAAAAAACTGAAGGCTGATAGCTAGATACAGAGCACTTATCTGGAGTGAATTATGACCAGTCACCATTGAAAACATAACTCTTATCAACTGTGTGAAAGGAGTATGTAAAATGAATTCCAGATAGATTTTAACTCATTCGATAAAAGAACAGATAGATAATATGACAAAAAAGAGAACATAGTGAAAGAAATGACCGTGATGAATCTCATAATGTCAAGTCAACATGTCACTCTGTATAACTCCATTCTGGGCTTTCAAAATAACTATGCGTTCCAAAAGGAGCTCTCTGCCAAAGAGGTTTACCCACAGGCTCCCCCGCATTACAATGAATCAACCTCTATATAAATTCCCTCTCTTAAGGAGGTTGAATCCGCATCATATCATAACTGAAAATTAACTAACTTCAACCGTCTTTAAATAATCATAATAGTAATCCAAACTAAATTAAAAACACAAATAAATCCTAATTTCTAGTGAACTATCTATAGCAGTGTATACAGTTGATTTGCCTCCATGCGCAAAAATCTCTGTAGTTGTCGGGAGTTCGTAATGAATAACCAGATCAACATTAGGAATATCTAGACCACGAACAACTACATCAATAGCAAATCAGCATGTTAAAACGTTCTTTGCAAAATCCAGAAAGAGTTTTCTCTCGCTGATTCCGATGAACTTCATTACAGCATAGCAGACCCCCCTGTGAATGCATTTCCTCATTCGAAGATCCCAATGATATACCTGTCCATCATCAGCAAAAGAAAGAGCACGAGTTGTTCCATTCATTTTCAAAGTCCCAATCAACTGTTTAGTCTTTGTCGAAACCAACATTATATATCCATCATTCCCAAGGAATGCAATCGTGCTAGAGTTTGTTGATACCTCAAAGCTCTCCAAACTCCTCTCCTCTCTACCAATGAAACAATTAATCCAGTCCAATCACCAGATCAAAACTGTAAAATAACTTCCTACATCCTGTAGCAACGACCATTGATCCGTTGGGAAAAAATAAAGCCTTGCGAATCGGAAGATCCTCAATAAACACATTCTGGATTATGGGGTTCCTTTTCCCATCAATCTGGAAAAACTTCAACCTCTTATCAAACCCAACGGTGAGTAGCAATTGCCCATTCCGATGGAACCCCACAGACTGTATAACCGCATTCGAGGGGTCCTCTACATTTGCATCTCTTAGCATAGAATACTCAATCTGACCGGGCAACAACTTCTGCTTTCTTTTAACAACAAGATCATCATTACTCCTCAATATATCATACTCAGTGTTGTATTGCGCATAAGCAACTGATATGGCCTGCCCTTCAAATTCTCATTAGCAGGGTGAACAACTGGTTTTCCAATTTAAGATGCACGTCGCCCTGTAGACATCTCTTAACAGTTATCATTGTCGTGATTGGAGCATTCTTTGAACATCTAAGCACACGATTTTGTCCCGTCGGCGCAAAGATGGAACCATGAATCGACTTTCGGACTTTCGGAGGAAAAATAATTGTGTGAAAAACGATGTTCAAAACCCCGAAATCACGTGATTGGTGTGTGACATGTGTTGTCCACGTCTTTAAACAATGTTGTTTCATCCGCATCCTCTAGATCATCTCGTCTGTCCTCTCAATCCATCAAAGCACAAGATGTAAGGACAAACCTGGCTAACTTATGTGAGGCCGGTGCAAATTTCTTTATTTCTGTTGTCAACTTATTGCGTAAAAATGTCATCAGAATTCTCATCAAAAATCATGGTAATTATATATTTTGCATGGAGGCGTATACATATTTAGAATAAGGATTCTGATCGTGTTGAGTACTGCAATTCATATATGTGTCTATCTCACCCAGCAAGAAATAATGTGACCATTATCTATGCATGCTACACAAGTCATGGTTTACACCATCAGATGGTATGGATTGTTTAATCTTGTCTATTTCAACATCGAATAGTTGGTTCAACCCCACAATATAGATATTCATAAGGACAGCTGGTATCAAATCCTTTAGGAGTTCAACGAAAAACACCGGAGAAGGATCTGATATGCTTTGAACAACCAGCAGGGACACAAACGTTATTGCTATTACTGTGCCTATCACCGTTTGAGGCCAGGAAAAATGATAAAACACATCCCATTTATATTTCAAAACCTCAATAAGAACTTGGGTATTGGCAGACTCCATCTCAATAGTGGAAGATTCATTAATACTGACATGAGATTCTGGCGTAGCATATATAATATGACTGTTTTTTCTATTTGGAAAACGTCCTTCATGTTTGTTGCTAATAACTGTAGACTTAAACAAATTACATAAACCCACAGGCTGGAATCCTGGTAGACTTCTCTTGAAATAGCAACATCTTCTCAGAATGGTAGTTTGATTTGCAATTCGAGGGCCTCGTCCACACCATTTTCGAAACGGAATCAACAATAATAACAATTATCAAACCTCCAAAGAAACATAGAGTTGTCAACAGAAGCCCAGGCCCTTCGAAATTCAGGAAATATACCACAAAGGGATGTCCCTTCACCTCCAGCTTCATTGTAACGGTCTACCAGAATTGGTGGCAATCCTCTAACATTAATCACTACAATAGGATGAGGTCACTGCTGGATAGTTGAATGTCTGAAATTTCATGTGCTATTAGTGCTTGGACATTCTCCGCTGATCATTTTCGCTGGCGGACAAGGCTTGCATTATGGAAGTCCAGAAATTGCAATAAGATGTAAAGATGAAGACAAAACAAGAAAGAATAATTTTGGATATAGGTTCCTTATGATTAACGAGGGCATAGAGTCTTAGAGTTTCTCAAGAAGCTAGTTGTAGACCGCTCCCACTATCCCGCCAATAATTCCAATTATTAGCACAGGATCAACAAATTGATACTTGAACGTCACCGAACTCACCTCAAACATTATTAGGCCACCATTTCCGAAAAGGCCATATTTTCCACTTTCACAATAAGTTATGAATCCCTTCAGCGCCACAATGAACACTGCTATGGTGAAAAATTTTCTATGAAGACACTAACTAGAGAAATTTTCAAAATTAGTTACAACAGCTCCTATGCCCCACTGCACTTTGAGAAAATGAGAACAAACACTACCCCTCCTGAACTTTCAGAGACAACCCTCTGAACTCCTTGTCGACGCATTCCTTGCGGACAATTCAACTGCACTCCTTGCAGGAATCTTGCTCAGATATAGAAACAATTGAAACTCATTCTCCTTACTCTTCCTCTCTCAGATTTCAAACATTTAACAAGAAATCATTCATACATAGGATAAAATAAATTGCATGATAGAAAGAAGAAACCATTCATGAACATAACATTCAAAGATGCATACACAGAGAATATGTGAACACCATGAGTCTGAATTCACAACTTTTTTTATATAAATTCAGAACTTCTGTACATGGAGTCTTCTACACAGCTCTCTGCTTCTCTCCCTATGCTCTCTTCTCTGTTCATGCTTAAATTCATGTCACAATACACAATGAGGGTGTCTATATCCCATTTCCCTCTTCCCTTCTAAAACTGTCTAATCTAGAATTGAATTCTACCTACTTACATTAACTCCTATAAATGCCTCTATCTACTAAGGACGAGAGCAATCACTCAAGGTCTGTTTACATTATACAAGTGCGCTTCTTCTTAATGACTTCATTTAATATTTCACATCAACTTAAAGGAATTTCAAAATTTGCGCTAGCTTGCCCAGCTATCTTTGGCTTCCGCGCTGGCTCACTTGATGTTGGTGATGCTCCTGCATCATACTCCCTTGCTTGAAAATTTTCATGGGCTCCTGTCCATGAGCTCTCGCACGATCTGTCCATGCTTCTAAATTTCTTCATCATTCTCCCAGCTTGCATCTTCAACTGGATGGCCCTTCCACTTAACCAAATATTCTAAGTATTCTTTCCTTCTGGTCTTCTTGCAAATTCTTTTGTCTAGTATGCTCTCCATATGTGGCTTCTTTGCAACTGGCATCTTCTTTTTCCACTGAACCTATGACTGTCCACCACTTGTTTTTTCTTCCTCAGCTTTGTATGGGTACAAATATGAGACATTGAATATCGGAGAAATTTCGATTCCATTGGGTAATTCAATCTCATCAACATTGTCCACAAATTTCTTCAAGACCCTACATGGTACGATTTTCTTCATCTTCAATTTGTTATATGTTCCCCTCTGGAACATTTCCTTTCTCAGATGTTCCAAAACCAAGTCATCAACCTCAAACTGAAGTTGTCTTCTATTCTGATCTACTCTATGCTTGTATTCCTGACTTGAATTCTGTAGTCGCTCCTTCACCTGGTTGTGAAGTTCCTTCATCGCTTCTGTGAAATCTTCTACACTAGTGCTCCTAGTCGCATTTTGTTTCGAATCCTTTAATTTAGAAATTCCCCTCGGTTGTATGCCATAGACAATGTGAAATGGGATTTTCCCTGTGTTTCTATTGACTGAGTCATTATACGCAAACTCTACCTGTGGTAATATATTGTCCCACTGGCTGTGGTGTTCTGTCACCAGGCTTCTCAACAAGTCTCCCAGACTTCTGTTCACTACTTCTGTCTATCCATCTGTCTGAGGATGATACATTGAACTAAACAACAAGTTAGTTCCCATCTTCTTCCATAATTTCCTCCAAATGTGTCCCATGAACTTAGTGTCTTGATATGAAACTATGCTCCTTGGTAAGCCGTGAAGTCAAATGACCTCTTTGAAAAACAGGTTTGCAATGTGAGTTGCGTCACTGGTTTTCTGACATGGAATGAAGTGTTCCATCTTGGAAAACCTATCCACCACCACAAAGATTGAATCAAAACATCTTTGCATTCTTGGCAAACCCAATATGAAATCCATGCTGATTGCATCCCACGGCGTCTCAGGTATGGGCAATGGTTGATAAAATCCTTCATTCTATCTCTTTCCCTTTGAATGCTGGCAAATTCAGCATCTGTCCACAAATCTCTTGACATCTTCTCGCATTCTTGGCCAAAAATATGACTCATTCAACTTTGCGAATGTCTTGTCGTGACCAAAATGTCCTGCTAATCCTCCACTATGTTTCTCCTTCAGCAGATTCTCCCTCATGGAGAATTTTGGAATACAAAGTTGATTACCTTTGAATAGTAATCCTTCTTGGATCATGTACTCTACCCATTGACTTCTATCTCTGAGAATTGGATTCTCAACTTCTTCATACGCTTATTTAAAATCCTGATCATCTGCGTACATGTTCCTGAGATCGTCAAAACCCACTGTTTTGACTCTGAACTCCTGCAACAGCAAACACTTCCTACTCAAAGCATCAACAACTTTGTTAGCAGTTCCAGAAATATGTATAATCACAAAAGTGAGAATTTTCATATATTCAACCCATTTGACATGTCTCTGATTCAACTTTTCCTATTGAGTCACAAACTGTAGTGCATGATTGTCACTATATAAGACAAACTCTTTGGGAATCAAGTAATGCCTCCATTTATTCAATGCTTGTACAATAGCATAAAACTCCTTATCGTAAGTGGAGTATTTCACTTTCGCTTCATTCAGCTTCTCACTGAAATATGCTATCGGCCTGTCCTCTTGACTCAAGACTTCCCCTATTGCAAATCCACTTGCATCGCATTTCACTTGAAATGTCTTTTGAAAATACGGCAACACCAGAATTGGTTGTTCCGTAATCTTTCTCGTCAATAGATTAAAACTTTTCTCAGCCTCTTCTATCCAGTGAAAAGATGTGTGTCTTTTCTTCACTATATCCATCATGGCTGCACTAATTCCACTGAAATTCCTCATGAACTTCCAGTAGAAACTATCCAATCCATGAAAACTTCTCACCTCAAATATGTTCTTCGATGATGGCCAATTCTTGATCACTTCCACCTTATCCGGATCCATCCTCAATTTGTCTACAGAAATAACAAATCCAAAGTAAATGAGTTTTGTTTTCATGAATGAGGATTTATTCATGTTTATGAGAAGCTTCTCTTGATGCCTCTTCATCACTGTAGCCAAATGATTTAAATGCTCGGCTACTGTTTTACTGAAAACCAATATGTCATCTAAATACACAATGACAAATTTTCCGATGAACTCCTTCAGGACTTCGTTCATCAACCTCATAAAGGTACTTGGTGCATTTGTTAATCCAAATGGCATAACAAGCCATTCATACAACCCTTCATTTATTTTGAAGGTTGTCTTCCATTCATCACCTTCCCTCATGCGAATCTGGTGATAACCACTTTTCAAATCAATCTTCAAAAAATATTTTGTGCCACTTAAGAAATCCATCAAATCATCCATCCCGGGCAATGGAAATCTGTATCTGATGGTTATCTTGTTAATGGCTCTTGAATCAGTGCACATCCTCTAGCCTCCGTCTTTCTTCGGACTGTGTACTGTTGGAACAACACATGGACTCAAGATTTCCCTGACCAAACCTTTGTCCAACAACTCCTGGACTTGCCTCTTGACCTCTTCGTTCTCTTGCGGCATCAATCTGTATGCAGATTTATTTGGTAAACTAGCTCCTGGTATGAGGTCAATATGATGATTCACACTTCTGATCGGTCGCAACGAACGAGGTAATTCATCCACTACTATATCAGCGAACTCTTCCAACAGTTTCTAAATTTCTTTGGGTAAATAATCCACTCTTGTGTTGGTCAAAACAATTCTAGGATTTCTGACCACAAAGAACTGTGGATCTTCCTTCTTCTTAACCTATGTAAGTATTTCCTTCCCACTCATGAGAAGTACATTGTTGCTTACTTCCGGTTTCACTTCCTTATCCTTGATCTGAAGCAACATATGAGTTCTCCCATTCTTTTCTAGGGTGCATGTGTTCATCTTCCCATCGTGAATCACATTCCTGTCATATTTCCATGGTCTACCCAGCAATAGATGACAAACATCCATAGGAATAACATCACACAAGATCTTATCATTATATCCTCCCATCTTAAACTCAACTAAACATTGCTTAGTGACATTTACATGATGTCCCTTTTGTAGCCATGAAACTTTATATGGACTTGGATGTTCAATCATCTCCAGCTCCAGCTTTTCTACCATCTCGGTTGAGACGAGATTATATGTGCTTCCACTGTCCACAATGACCTTGCATACCCTGTCCTTGGTTTTGCAAGCAGTCCGAAAAAGTCTATTCTTTTGGGATGATCTCTCCACCTCTTTCTCGGGTGTCAAAAGAACCTTTTGCATCATCAATGATCTTCCACCTTCAGCATCCTCTGCCTCAACATCTCACCTCTATGCTTCAACGATGTGAGTCTCTCCACCCTCTTTCTTTTTATCACTCCACCTCTTCCTCTTACTCTACCTCTAGTACGAGGAAAAGTATTATTATCAGCATAATCTCCTCTCTGCTCAGTATGTTGTCCTCTCTGTTCATCATATCGCCCTCGCTGCGAGCTTCCACCTCTCTCATTTCTATTCGGAGGTTTCTTCCAGTCCTCCTTGGGCTTCTGGTTTTTATCTTGGACAATTGATTTGCCCCTGGCTTGACTTCTTCCTCATCTTCTTTGACCCTGTTTTCTGCTCAGCTTCTCTTCATCCTTTAGAGCCATTTGATAAGCATCTTCCACCATTCGGATGGTTACCATGCTCATCTCATCTTGAATGTCATACCTCAGGCCATTCATGTATCTGGCAACTTTCTCATAATCACTCTCTCGATGACCTGCTCTGATGTTCAGTCTATAGAATTCTTCAGTGTATTCTTTCACTGTCATCAGATTCTGTCTCAGGTTCTGCATCCTCCTGAACAGAGTAATCTGGTAATCCCTGGGGATGAATTTTGCCTTCATCTTTGCAATCATCCTATCCCAGCTTTTGATCTTCTGCTTACCCTTGCAGCGTCTGTCAGCTTGTATTTCATCCCACCACAATGATGCATGTCCCTTTAACCTTGTGACAACATGCTTGACTTTCTTATTTTCTTCGACATCTTCATAGTCAAAGTATGTGTCTAGAGCTCTAATCCAATCTAGAAGCTCCTCTGCATCCAGATTTCCTTCATAAACTGGAATGTCCATCTTCGCTCTTGCACCCATCCTGAAAATAGCTCTGATCAAACGTTCGTTTGATGCATCTTCAATTGCAACTTCTTCTTCATGTTTAGCCTCAACCTCACTCTCTGAATCACTAAGATCCCCAGCACTGACTGTGCGTCTTTGCGCTATCTCCATGTCTTCGAGTCTGGCTCGTAGATCACGCATCTCTCTTTCCATTTTTGGATTTTGCATCTGTCTAACTCTTCTTCTCGACATTTCCCTTTCCTCTTTGGGATTGGGTGATTGTCTATCTCTTCTTCTAGATGACATGATGAATTTTCTTCTTCCCTGCTATAGAAAGAAAAGAACCTTTATGGGCTTTGATACCAAACTGATGCAGTCGCACCCCTTGCCTCGTAAAAAGGCCTCTGCGTTGACCTCCCGGTCTTTAAGGATCGTTCAAAGTTCACCCCGAGCTGGAGTGGCTCCTTCGATTTTCCCCTGGAATCTTTATTTAAATTTTACCCACAGATCTTTTCCGGTACCTTACATCCTTTATGCCCGATCCCTTCTCCGTTCACAACAGAAAAGTAGTAATCGGGTTTCGGGGTTTTCCAATCCTTGATGTCGCAAACCCTTGCTTCCTCGAATTCCCAATCTCCAGTATCCTGATGCGCTCCCTTTGTTCTTTAGCCCCTCCTGGCTATTCCCCAGTCCATGCGACCTCCTCTTATATGACCACAGTCATACCTCTTATCGGGATTCAGGGTTTCGAATGTTGAAATGTATTAAACCTTTTGTCCACGGAATCCCAGATATCCCGATTACTGACCCTTTCCTTTCAGTAAATTTCCAGGATACTCTGATCTCTGCCATGCATCCTCAAGAATGGATGGTCCTTGCCTACTTCGGGGTTTTCACTGTGAAAATTCTCGATGCCTCGTTATGACGAGATGACGTCAGCTGGGTCCCACACAAAGCTCTCCTCTTTTCGGAAAATCAGACTTCACGATTCTGAATTGCAAATTTTCCCTGTCTCCAGGACTCATGAAATGCCGATCCCTGACTTTCTTCGAATTTACGACACGTGTCCTAAGTGGATGGACGACTCCGATCATTTTCAGGGTTTCCAACATAGATTTTCCCGATCTCTTACCCACAGAACTTCCGATTTTCCGAGTCCCGAAACTCCGATGGAGTCTTCCCTTTCGGGACTTTTCTCGAGATCTTAGATCTTCGCCACATGTCCCCTCAAGATGGACGAACCTGATTCAACCTCGGGATTTCGAGACTTTCGATGCCTCGATGACACGATTCCTTTGTCAACTTAGAACCCCGGTCGCAAATGTCGACGGGCACTTGATTATCGCCACCTGTCTCCTCAATATGGATGGCTCTGATTGATTCCGAGATTTCCACTGTGAAAATTCCCGATCACTCATCCTCACGATTCCCGATTTCACGAATGTCGAAATCCCGATGGCCACACCTCTCGTCGGAACTTTCCTCCTCCTGTTCACGAAGCTTAAACTTCGTGCAACTCCTGGTCAATCCAACGGATGACGGGTATCTATGTGAATATCCTACGGTCCACAATCTCCTGAGCTTGAACTATGGACGCAACCGTAACCTCCTCGCTTCTCTGGAAGATCTGACGGCTGGCGGGATTTCGCTAATCCTCCCCATAGATTTCTAACCGTCGGTCTCTTCCCTTTGATGATTTCTATGAAGGAAACCAAGGACTCTTCCCTGGACTTATCCTCTTGCGCTACAAACTTCCAATGCCCCTCAATGTTTTCAAAGGCTTTACTCCTCCTGAGCTTCTCACAACTTCGAGCCTCAAAGAGGATCCTTGCATGCACTCCTTGCGGCGACCTCCAAACACCTAAAGTGTTAAACGCTCTTCGACCTTGTGCACGACTTGCACGGCTCCTGTGCCCCACTTTAATTTGAGAAAATGAGAACAAACGCTACCCCTCCTAAACTTTCAGAGACAACCCTCTGAACTCCTTGTCGATGCACTCCTTGCGGACAATTCAACTGCACTCCTTGCAGGAATCTTTCTCAGATAGAGAAACAATTGAAACTCATTCTCCTTACTCTTCCTCTCTCAGATTTCAAACATTCAACAAGAAATCATTCATACATAGCATAAAAGCAATTGCATGATAGAAAGAAGAAACCATTCATGAACATAACATTCAAAGATGGATACACAGAGAATAAGTGAACACCATGAGTCTGAATTCACAACTTTCTTTATATAAATTCATAACTTCTGTACATGGAGTCTGCTACACAGCTCTCTGCTTCTCTCCCTGTGCTCTCTTCTCTGTTCATGCTTCAATTCATGTCACAATACACAATGAGGGTGTCTATATCCCGTTTCCCTCTTCCCTTCTAAAACTGTCTAATCTAGAATTGAATTCTACTTACTTACATTAACTCCTATAAATGCCTCTATCTACTAAGGATGAGATCAATCACTCAAGGTCCATTTACATTATACAAGTGCGCTTCTTCTTAATGACTTCATTTAAGATTGCACATCAACTTCAAGGAATTTCAAAATTTGCGTTGGCTTGCCCAGCTGTCTTTGGCTTCCGCGCTGGCTCACTTGATGTTGGTGATGCTCCTGCATCACACCTTTACATGCTATGACTAGTAATGTAGAATTTCAGTGGTATGAAAAGTGTGATGTGGCATTTGCAGGACAAAAGAAGTTGATCTCGAAAGCACCGCTGTTGAGGGGGCCAAATTGGAAAAAACCATTTCACATCTCCACCGATGCATCAGATATTTCCATAGGCGCTATCCTTGGACAGGAG
The DNA here is from genome assembly GCA_009831015.1 of Picea engelmannii. Taxonomy (NCBI): domain Eukaryota; kingdom Viridiplantae; phylum Streptophyta; class Pinopsida; order Pinales; family Pinaceae; genus Picea; species Picea engelmannii. The sequence continues at coordinate 33,181 of ML829907.1, read as the reverse complement.
GAGGACAAGAAACCCTACGCCATTTATTTTATTAGAAAAAATCGTAATCCAACTGAACTTAATTATACATTAACAGAGAAAGAGTTTTTAGTTGTTATACCGTCCATCAATAAATTTCGTCATTATATAACATGCTATTCGGTCATTCTGTATACTGATCATTCTGCTATTAGATATCTAGATAATAAACCAATTACTAATGGACGGGTCACTCGATGGTTGTTACTATTGCAGGAATTTGATATCACCATCAAAGATCGACCCGTGAGAGAAAACCTTTTCGCAGACTTCCTATCCCACATACCCAAAACATACAACTCCTTAATAGTTGAAGATCGATTTCCAGATGAGCATTTGTTTGCCGTTACTACAAAGCCACCTTGGTACACTGATGTGGAAAATTACCTGGCAGTGGGAAGATTATCGACACATATTTCATCAAGGGAAAGAAAATTGATCGTCCAGCATAGCGCACGATTTGCTTGGATCAACTGATATCTCTTCCATACAGGAGATGATCTCCAGATCCGCAGATGCGTACGAGATGACAAAATCTATGACATACTAAAGGCCGAACATGATGAGCCCTATGGTGGGCATTTTGCAGATCGCAGGACTGGACACAAAATTCTACAGATGGGCTATTATTGGCCCTCAATATTCAGAGACGTGAAGAAATATGTCCAGACCTACGATAGTTTCCAACGGATGGGAAAATCAGTTCAGGCTGATGAAATGCCTTTGAAATCACAAGTAGTTGCGAAACCATTTGAGAGATGGGCACTAGACTTCGTTGGCCCCTTCAATCCAAAGTCAAATAAGAAGGCCTATATTCTAGTCGCAATGGACTACATGAATAAATGGTTAGAGGAAAAAGACTTACCAAATGCAACAGAAGAAGTAGTCATCAAATTTCTTTTCAAATTATTCGTACGCTATGGACTACCAAGAGAGGTAACTACAGATGGGGGGTCACAATTTACAGCTCATAGAATCACCACCACCCTGGATAATTATCATATCAAACACATAATTACTTCTTTGTACCATCCACAAGCAAATGGGCAAGTGGAAAGCACCAATAAAGTACTGGAGGCAATCCTGACAAAGACTGTCTCAACAAACAGATAGAATTGGGCTTCTGAGCTCCGAAATGTCTTATGGGCTTACCGCACAACATGGCATAATACCACTGGCTACTCTCCTTATCATTTAGTCTATGGCAAAGAAACCATCTTCCCAATCGAGTTTGAAATCAAGACTCTAAGGATGGCCTAGGAAATTGGACTGGATCTTACAAAATCACATCAACAACGCCTTCAAAACCTCAACGAATTGGATGAAGCATGCCTGTCTGTTGTAGAGCATGTTGTCGCAAGAGTTGACTCTAGGCTGTAATAGAGCCAAGCCTTACCACATTTTTAAAAAGAAAAAGTTAAATTTATTTATTTGTTGTTCGGAACCTAACTTGAGTTGCAGCAAGACAAACCCTGAAAATTGATTTTGAGTGTACTTCTGACCTAATACACTCAGAGATAGTTTCTCTCAACAACCAAGGGCTCTTTACTCAGGAATATTCAATAATTACAGTAAGAAGGCCAGATTTCTTATTAGAAAATATTTTTAATAAGGTTGGGGGTTGATCCAGGGAAACAGTCCATTGGGCATGGAGTCAAGTGAAAACCACAGAAAGGAGATCATAGCGGTGATCGCATTACTTGCAGAAAATGAGGCAAAGTAAGTCTATATTTCAACTATAAATAATCATGATATAATAGCAGAAAAAGAAAAGGAAAAGGCCATCACAGTGAAAGCATCTATCAAGGATTAATTTCCACTACGACTTTGGAAGAAAAACTAAAGGCTGATAGCTAGATACAGAGCACTTATATAGAGTGAGTTTTGACCAGTCACCATTGAAAACGGAACTCTTATCAACTATGTGAAAGGAGCATGTAAAATGAATTCCAGACAGATTTTAACTCAGTCGATAAAAGAACAGATAGATAATATGACAAAAAAGAGAACATAGTGAAAGAAATGACCGTGATGAATCTCATAATGTCAAGTCAACATGTCACTCTATATAACTCCATTCCGGGCTTTCAAAATAACTCTGCGTTCCAAAAGGAGCTCTCTACCAAAGAGCTTTACCCCCAAGCTCCCCCCCATTACAATGAATCAACCTCTATATAAATTCCCTCTCTCAAGGAGGTTGAATCCGCATCATATCATAACTGAAAATTAACTAACTTCAACCGTCTTTAACTAATCATAATAGTAATCCAAACTAAATTAAAAACACAAATAAATCCTAATTTCTAGCGAACTATCTATAGCAGTGTATACAGTTGATTTGCCTCCATGCGCAAAAATATCTGCAGTTGTCAGGAGTTTGTAATGAATAACCAGATCAACATTAGGAATATCCAGACCACGAACAACTACATCAGTAGAAAATCAACATGTTAAAATGTTCTTCACAAAAGCCAGCAAGAGTCTTCTCTTGTTGATTTTGATGAACTTCATTACAACATAGCAGACCCTCCTGTGAATGCATTTCCTCCTTCAAAGATCCCAATGATATACCTATCCATCATCAACAAAAGAAAGAGCACGAGCTATTCCATTCATTTTCAAAGTCCCAATCAACTGTTTAGTCTTTGTCGAAACCAACATTATATATCCATCATTCCCAAGGAATGAAATCGTGCTAGAGTTTGTTGACACCTCAAAGCTCTCCAAACTCCTCTCCTCTCTACCAATCAAACAATTAATTCGGTCCAATCACCAAATCAAAACTGTAAAAGAACTTCATGCATCCTGCAGCAATGGCCATTGATCCGTCGGGCAAAAATAAAGCCTTGTGAATCAGAAGATCCTCAATAAACACATTCTGGATTATGGGGTTCCTTTTCTCGTCAATCTGGAAAAACTTCAACCTCTTATCAAACCCAACGGTGAGTAGCAACTGCCCATTCCGATGGAACCCCACAGACTGTATAACCGCATTCGAGGGGTCCTCTGCATTTGCATCTCTTAGCATAGAATACTCAATATGATCGGGCAACAACTTCTTCTTTCTTTTAACAACAAGATCATCATTACTCCTCAATATATCATACTCGGTGTTGTATTGCGCATAAGCAACTAATATGGCCTGCCCTTCAAATTCTCATTAGCAGGGTGAACAACCGGTTTTCCAATTTAAGATGCACATCGCCCCATAGCCATCTCTTAACAATTATCATTACCGTGATTGGAGCATTATTTGAACATCTAAGCACACGATTTTGTCCCGTCGGCGCAAAGATGGAACCATGAATCGGCTTTCGGACTTTCGGAGGAAAAAGCGTAGTGTGAAAAATGATGTTCAAAACCCAAAAATCGTGTGATTGGTGTGCGGCATGTGTTGTCCACGTTTTTAAACAATGTTGTTTCGTCCACATCCTCCATATCATCCCGTCCATCCTCCAGATCATCCTATCTGTCCTCTTAATCCATCAAAGCACAAGATGTGAGGACAACCCTGGCTAACTTATGTGAGGCCGGTGCAAATTTCTTTATTTATGTTGTCAACTTATTGTGTAAAACTGTCATCATAATTCTCATCCAAAATCGTGGTTATTATATATTTTGCATGGAGGCGTATACATCTTCAGAATAAGGATTCTAATCGTGTTGAGTACTTCAATTCATATATGTGGCTATCTCGCCCAGCAAGAAAGAATGTGACCATTATCTATGCATGCTACACAAGTCATGGTTTACACCATTAGATGGTATGGCTTGTTTAATCTTTTCTATTTCAACATCGAATAGCTGGTTCAACCCCACAATATAGATATTAATAAGGACGGCTGGTATCAAAGCCTTTAGGAGTTCAACGAAAAACAATGGAGAAGGATCTGATATGCTTTGAACAACCAGCAGGGACACATAAGTTATTGCTATTATTGTGCCTATCACTGCGTGAGGCCAGGAAAAATGATAAAACACATCCCATGTATCTTTCAAAACCTCAATAAGAACTTGGGTATTGGCAGACTCCATCTCAACAACGACAGATTCATTAATACTGACATGAGATTCTGGTGTAGCATATATAATATGACTATTTTTTTATTTTGGAAAACGTCCTTCATGTTTGTTGCTAATAACTGCAGACTTAAACAAATTACATAAACCCACAGGCTAAACTCCTGGTAGACGTCTCTTGAAATAACAACATCTTCTCAGAATGGTAGTCTAATTTGCAATTCAAGGACCTCGTCCACACCATTGCCGAAACATAATCAACAATAATAACAATTATCAAACCTCCAAAGAAACAGAGAGTTGTCAACAGAAGCCCAGGCCCTTCGAAATTTAGGAAATATACCACAAAGGGTTGTCCCTTCACCTCCATCTTCATTGTAATGGTCTACCATAATTGGTGGCAATCCTCTAACATTAATCACTACAATAGGATGAGGTCACTGCTAGATAGTTGAATGTCTGAAATTTCTTGTGCTATTAGTGCTTGGACATTCTCCGCTAATCATTTTTCGCTGGCAGACAGGGCTTGCATTATGGAAGTCCAAAAATTGCAACAAGATGTAAAGATGAAGACAACACAGGCAAGAAGAATGTTGGATATAGTTTCCTTGTGATTAATGAGGGCATAGAGTCTTAGAGTTTCTCAAGAAGGTAGTTGTAGACCTCTCCCACTATCCCGCCAATAATTCCAAGTATTAGCACATGATCAACAAATTGATACTTGAACGTCACCGAACTCACCTCAAACATTATCAGGCCACCATTTTCAAAAAGGCCATATTTTCCACTTTCACAATAAGTTATGAATCCCTTCAGCGCCACAACGAACACTGTTATGGTGAAACATTTTCTATGAAGACACTAAGTAGAGAAATTTTCAAAATCAGTTACAACAGAGCGCACGCCTGTTATTCAGAAACAGAGAACGACCTGGCATGACAAGCATATAAAAAGAAATCATTTAAAAAAGGTGACAGGGCGCTCCTCTATGATTCCAGATTTCAGGATTTTCTGGGAAAATTACAGACACGGTGGCTAGGACCATGCGAAATTAATGAAGTCCATGAAAATGGCACAATCATGTTAAGCACCATCGACGGGTTTGGATCTCCATTTCGGGTCAATGGACACTGGCTACGACTCTATCATCAACTGCCCTCAAAAGAATATTTCTATCAAGAGGTAAGTAAGGACCCTACCGTTCAAATTTTGGCTGGCTGGGAAGGTAATCTAGCCACCCCAACTCCATAAATGTTGAATTTTGTTGACACTATACATACTGTATATAATTTTGTTTTCTGTAGATTTTATTTAGTTTTTATTATTATTATTTTTTACAATCATTCGAGAAAGTCAAAACTAGGGAGGATAACTGTAATGAACTCAATTAGCACTCTTTTTTGTTTCGAACTCCTGCTTCATTTCATCACCCAAATCCTGTCTTTCGCAGAGAAATGAATGTGTCATGATTCAACAACAACAATTGGGCAACTATAATGAAATTCATAACATTAACAAACCATCCATTACTTAATTTTGAAATAAACCAACTCATAAATGAATTTAGTTGATGAGGAATCAACCTTGAATTCAAGCAAAACACATTGCCAGGTTTCTAAAAATTACCTATTCAGATGGTTAAAAATGAAATTTTTTTTGTTCCTTTTGCACACCTGTTGTTCCTTTGAACGAAACAATTGTTGTTCCTTTTGCACGCCTGCTATTTCTTTGAATGGAACAATTGTTGTTCCTTTTGCACGCCTATTGTTCCTTTGAACGAAACAATTGATGTTCCTTTTGCGCGCCTGTTATTCCTTTGAACAGAACAATTGTTGTTCCTTTGTCACACCCGTTGTTCCTTTTGCGCGCTTGTTGTTCCTTTGAACGGAACAATTGTTGTTCCTTTTGCGTGCCTGTTGTTCCTTTGAACAAAACAATTGTTGTTCCTTTGTCACATCCACTGTTCCTTTTTCACACCTGTTGTTCATTTTGTTGTTCCTTCCCTACATTGCTGATAAAATGCTAAACCTTTCCTTTGGGGTACAAATTTCACCAAATATTTTTCACCAGCATTATTTCTAACGATCTATCATTATTTTGTGGACTATCTCCCATACCTTATCAAATTGTTTTTTTTTTTGGATCACTTTCTTCAAAATATCTTAAACCTTGTTCATAACCTGTAACCACCATAATTCATTTATTTTCCCTTATACATACAAATACACTTAAATGATATCTCGCCTTTATAATTAATAAGGAGTCTGCAACACACTTTTACTTGGCATCCTTACACTTCTTTATGCCATCCCTTACTCTTAAGAAGTAGATGAGCCTCCCTTCATACACTTCCAAAAAAAATAAAAAATAAAAAAAAATCAATAAAATTTCTTTCTTTTCCCACAAAGAATAGGGGGTCTCATCACGAGCCAACCTACCTCGATCATTGGATACTAACCTAAGTGAAATTCCCACTATGGATACCACACCAGGGAAATGGCCTTTGACATTTTCTCTTGTCAAAGGACAAGAGGTATCATCACGAGATGACTTGTTGACTTAAGTTACACTCTAGTGAGTGGCATTATCATCATCTGGATACCAAACCAGGATAATGGTCTTTTTCGGGAAAAAATTAAAACTCAATATATATAAAATATTTTTTTTTCCAAAAAGAATAGGGGGTCTCATCATGAGCCAACCTACCACGATCATAGGATAATAACCTAAGTGACATTCCCACTATGGCTACCACACCAGGGCAATGGCCTTTGACATTTTCTAGTCAAAGGACAAGGGTTCTCATCACGAGCCGACTTGTTCACCTAAGTTACAATCTAGTGAGTTGCATTATCACCATCTAGCTACCAAACCAGGATAATGGTCTTTTTGGAAAGGACGATTCAAATAAGTATCAATGATACATGCTCATCTGAGGGTTAAAAGACAACCCTGTCGAGGGTATGGATGCCTGCTAGAAACAATGGCTCTACCTGTGGTATGGAAGTTTACCTTAAATGCCAAGTTTCTGCGTATCTCTAGATTTCCTTCACTCAATAACGAGGCTATCATTTCGGTTGTATTCAATGAAATGAAAAAGTAACAACATTATGATATGTGGGATATTATTTAAATGAACATATTTAATTTATTCAGAGTATGTATCCTTAAATCATTCTTTTGAGTATAGGTATATTTCAATTCCACAAAAGAGGATTAACGTTTAATGATTACCGTTAAAATATGTTGTTTGAAAATAAATCATTGATCCCCATTGGCGGCAGCAGTACAATCATTACTTCTCACCATCAATACCTACACTCATTACTTTCCCCTATGTTGAAGATCAAGGTCAACCTTTATATTAATGAGGGAAGTGGACGCTCAACATGCTTCTCGATAAATATAGTAATGATTGTAATAAATACCCACATTTTTAAACATTTGTTGTCTCTAATATTTTTTATTTTCGGTAATTTTTCCTCCAAGCTGGTCTAACCAAGTCTGCTACGAGGAATGATAGTCGTCCACATTTTCTCACAAAATGGGTGGTAGAGGTGTGTGCAGGGAGACAACTTTACTAAAGGTTACAGAGCAAGCAAGAGACATCCTGCACCAGTTGGGGTGGACGGAGTACTTAAACCGTATGCAAGGATATAACACGAATGTCACGCTTGAATTCTTTTAGAATATGTAGGGATAAAACTCTATGGTGTGAGGCATACAAATCTCAATCACCCCAGAAATCTTAGCAGAGGTCACATGCCTCCCTAACATGGGCATTTAATGGATAGGAAGATACACAACACTGAAGGAAGTCGTGGAAACTTTCACAGACCCTGGGGAAGAATTGGATAAGAAGGGAAAGGGACTCAATCCCAGTGCCCTCAGAGAACCATGGAAGGAACTTGCAGGGATAATTCAGCAGTACATCACTTGTGATGGACGATATGACGTAATTCGACCTCGCCACCTCAAATTACTAGCAGCTTTAAAACAACGGTTAGTAATTAATCTACCTTTCTTTTTGAATGCCATATTACATGAGGTTTCCTTAAGAACACAAAAATCCAATGACCCTGTTACTGTTATCAGTCACCACAGATTAGTTAAACTGATAACAAATAAAGCACTGAGTCAAACTCAATTGACATGGGATAACCTGATTGAGGCCAATAGACCTCCACAACTAGAGTAACCTGAATTATGCCATGAAGAACTACCATAGGAAATTGAAGATAGATAGGAAGAGGCGACTACTGCCCAAAGAGAAATCCCATCTCCTCAAATCAAAGCTGAGGCAGACTCTGCCCAAATCATAGAGGCTCGGGGCTCACAAACACATGCATTAACGAAAAAGAGGAAGAGAGAAACAACTTCCCCTACAACCATCATTCAGACAAGGAGAAGAAGCAGACGAATTCAGGAAACAACTAAAGAAATTCAGGGTACAACAAAATGGCCTGAAGAACTTTAGAATTCTACAGAACAGTCTCCACGCGAGAATGCTCAAGAAATTGGGCAAGTAGAATAGACCTCACAAAGGAATGATCAAGAAGACACCCAACTGACATTAGAGCATCTGACAGAACAATTTATGAAGAGCTATGAGGTAGAAATAGCCTAGGTTTTGGGAAGCTTGGGAACCTCAATTCATTGAGGAACAAATAATCCATAAAAATTCCCAGAACAAGCCTCCTCTTCAAAACCAGTTGAAGACTTTCCTAATATTGAAATGTCTTTTCCTGAGGACAGAGCACAGGAAGAACCTCATTTTGAAACAAGAATCCCTCTTGGACAGACATAACATTTGGAAGTAACAGAGGAACAACCATCTGCTGGCCAGAATGAAGAAGACCTTGAAACCTCTCATAAACAAAAATCAGCCAAGAGCCATAAGAAAATTAGAAAGTTAAAAAAAGAAAACAAACTATTGAAGAAAAGGCTAAGAAGGCTGAAGTATTAAAGTAGAAGGTGGTTAAACTCAAGGAAATTATTTTAGGAATTGAGGAAACAACTAGAATAGGCAGATAAGGCCCACAGAAGAAAGAAGAACAAAAGGGCTAGAGTGCAAGGAAGAAACCCTCTGTAGGGATATAGTCAGACCCTGAAAAAATAGTAGTAGAAGAAACAGTAGCTCATAATGAGGAAGCAATTCCTTTAGAAACACAAGAAAATATGACAACTACAGAAGCAATTGATGTTGAGGTGCAGACAGACACCCCGATATTAGAGGAAATAGCTCAACTCCTTGAGAAGAATGCTACGATCAGGAGATTGGAGGAAGAATTGATGCTGTCTCAACAAACCCTGGTTCAAAACAGAAATGAATTACTAACTATGGCAGAGCACCAAGCACTCCAGTCCCAGAAACAGAGTGCTATTGTGGACAGACTGGAAGAAGAGCTTACACAGGTTCAACAAGAATTAAATCAATCCAGGGAAGAGATGGGTGCTATGGAAGAATACCAAGCATCCCAATCTCAAGCATAGGGTGTCACCATTGATAAACTAAAGGCAGAGCTGGGACAAGCCCAACGAGAATTGGCTCAACAACAAGATGAGATGGTTACTAGGGCTGAATATCAAAAGATTATTAAACAAATGAAGGACATGACAACAACAGAGAGTGATACCTATGCTGCGCTCACTAGAGCCCAAGGGAAGATAAAAAAGGTGCAAACCTAATTAGAAAAAGCTTTGGAGAAAATCAAAGAAATCTGTGATGTCTACTCTGATGCTATTAATTGCAGATCCCCTGCCACCAATTACACTTTATTCTTGATGGAACGATATTTGTTATTAAGAGTGAAGGCCATCAGAGCAGGAAAACCTATTTCATTTGCCACTATACTTGAGTTTATTTCATGTTTCGGAGAGCAGGATGAAAAGGTACAATACTTTTTGTGTGAATTGTACTTTCATAATTTTATTTTGGAAGAAAAAAGGGAAGATAACCCTGGCCCATTCATAGGTGACATACAGTTTCAGGCATTTCTGTCATTTACTCAGAAACAAGTAGATGGGGTAAAGATCATAAAACCTTCCTAAAGAGGGAAGCTAGGCTAGATCTGTGGGTTAGGGGAGAACTTCCAAAGTCCTTTCCAGCCATTATGCGACATAAAATCTTTATGAAAAGAGGGGGGGTCATAGACTCCTTAGCCCCTATCCATCTACAGGTTATACATTCAGGTATCACTCGTTTTAGGGAGCTTAAGGAGGAATATCTTGCTGCTTCTAAACTGAGATGGGATTCATCCTCTAGTGAAGTAAAGAGTAGGGAACCCTTTGGGTATATAAATTTATTTCCAGCTACCTACAGAATAGAGAGGTATTCTAGATTTCTCCAAGAGGAAGGGCCTGCATAGATTGGGTGCAGATATAATCCCCCTATCATCTGGTTCCCTCCAGAAAGTTACCAAAAATATTATCAAATTAACAAGAAAAGGGAGGATGCTGCTTTTGGAGAACTCAAAAGAAGCAATGGGTTCAAAAGGCCTGGTGAACCAACCTTTCCACCTTACAACATTTCTGCTTTACATGTAAGATCTCAGCTTGCATGAGGACATGCAAAAAGGTAAGCTGGGGGGTATGTTAGGTTATGAAAAAGGTATAAATATCTTCCTTTTTCCCACATTTCATGATATCATCTTGATTGAATTTTCGATTATTTAGGTGCAAATAGAATAGAAAATGAATAATATACTCTTTAGCATTATTGTTGAAGTTAGATTACATAGATCCTAAATATGATTGGAATTGTCTGGTTTTATTACAGGTTGGTTAAATATTGTCAAACCCAAGATAGAAAAGGAAATATTGAAGATGCACAAGCTATTGGAGGTTGAAGACTTTATGGTGAAAGGCAGTTTTGAAGATGATCGAGTTGCTTATATTGTAATAGTAAAGCAATCATGAGGATCTCTCGATCCTCAGGATAACTTAATTTACCCAGATTATTATAATATATAAGGGGTAAATAGATCTTGAAAAGAAGTAGAAGAATTGCACCCAAGAACTCAGAACTTAGAATTGCTATGCGTTAGCAGTTTTTGTAAAATGTTGTACCAGCTATGAAATATATAGAAGCTTCGAGCGATTTTACCATTTCTATATACTGAATTTCAAATAGAAGTGCTTCTAAGGACCAAGGGCCCAGTCTGAAGGAGCTACTGTTCGACCTGTAATTGTATCAGTTCAATTTCTATTTTTTTATTTGATTCTCTTTTACAGTAGTTAAATGATTGCATAAGTGTGTTGATGATTTCATGTCAATTGCAAGAGATAGATATTCCCTGAAGCATTAGATGATTGTTGTTCCAATTCCTATTACTGAGATTTGATACGCGACAGTTCCTCATAAGTTCACGTTTGTTGTTCCCTTCATTTAGTTTACATTTATTGTTCCTTTTACTTAGTTTACATTTGTTGTTCCTTTCCATTAGAATATAGTCGTTGTTCCTTTCAATAGAAATACGATTGTTGTCTCTTTTCGACTAGATTACAGTCTCTATTTCTTTCCATAGATAGAGTAATTCGCTTTTTTTCTTTCCAACAATTTGATCCATAATAATAGTCATTTCTGCAAGTCTTTATCTAGATTCAATTACTGCTCTTAAAATGAATTCAATAGATTAATTAGTTCCTTTCCATTGCATAGATTTAGATTTCAATTCCTAGAATATTTAATGAATGTTTGAAAAACTTGATTGTTGATAAACTCATATTTGCTTTCACTACACGATTTTAGCCTCTATGAGCTATCTGCATAGACTTTGCCGATATTCTTTGAGATAAAAGACAAATCTTTGTGGTGATAAATTAATGTTAAACTAAGGCCGGTTTTAGACATATTTAGAGCCCAACAGGCCCCTCACTAACGTGGAGCCTCCTCATGATGCTCGGACCCCCCCCCCGCTCAATACCTCTTACCACCTACTCCCCCCTCCGAGAAAGCCACTTACTGCCTCCGCTTACTGCCTTCCTCTCCTGTCAACACATGTCCCCCACTCAGTCTCTCTCCTCATCTGTCACATCTCTCGCTCTCTCTCCACCTCTCGTTCCCTCACACTTGTCCTCCACTCATTGTCCTCCCAACCTATCACCGTCCCGAGTTTCACATTTCATCCTCTCACCGCCCAAAATATGTCCCACTCGTACTCCCTGTCATCTCCACCTAAGTTGGTTGTCCCCACCTCTTTTAGCCACTAGATCTCCCCTTCTTCCTCCATGTCACCTTTCCGTGACACATCACCTTTGCACCTTTACACCTTAGCGCCCGTGTTCTGTCGCCCATGCTTTCCCAATCACCATTTTGTCGCTGCATATTTCCACATGACCACCCATCACCTCATTGAGTCCTCATCATCTCCACCTTCACCCACCTTCTTGTCTTCCCTGTAAGCATCCAACAAAGCACAGACTATGAAGGAGAGGTCACCATGTCTTCCAAGTGCAGGCATTGACCCTGCCCACTCAGATCCTGATGAAGCAGTTAATGAAAACAAGGAAGGTGGTTGAGACATTGTATCCTTCCATAAATAGAAGGCCAGGAAGGGAAGAGTTGCAGAAGCAAGGTGTCAGTCTATTCTGATAGAGATCGCGTCCGACAGAAGACTGCATGGGTAGTCTGATCAACGTCTGCATGTGCAACTTGATAGAGAAGTTCATCAAATCAAAGCCTTGAACGCATGACATGATCACGTCTCAGGAATTTGGAGCCAGTTCTGAGTATATGTAGGAATTTTTTCCATTTTGTTTAGTGTCGATGGTTGAGCTACGCTCCTGATTTGTAAAGTTTTAATGAATCCTCTGGTTCTCTGGTTATGTGTTTCCATTTGAGACTTCTTGTTTAATGACAATCAATTTTCTTTCCATCTCTATTTCTTTTGATACTGAAGGCTCAGGCATGGATTATCTAGTCGAGTTGTTGTAACCATATTGTGATGTATATTTGAGTGGAGTATTGTTATAGTGTGTTCAGTTTCCCGAAGTTTTTGATTCAAGAGGATCTTGTATTTTATTATTTTCCTCCTTAGGTTGCTGGAAGACCTGATGCCCATAATAGACCTTTACATTTTCTCCTCAATTTCTTCCTCCTGTTCACCCTTACTTCAAGTTATCGTCTGAAGTTAGATCAAGACCTCATCTGCCAGTGCATACTAGTCCAATTTTCTGATTTAAAGTGATATCATCCTGAGTTTGCATCCATCAGAACCCCCTTAAATTTATTCATTGTGACATAAAAAAATGATGGGTATTAGGCTTACCTCTGCCACAATCTAGAGGTGACTTCTAGTGCTAACATGATGGAATATTGTAGCTAAGGAGAAAATATTTTCTTGGATGTTGTGCACTCCATATTTAATGCAATACTTTTGTAGCTAAGGAGAATATATTTTCTTGAAAAAATGTTTTCATTTTGGGGATTAAGGACTATTGTGCATTCCATACTTAACAAAGAACTATTTGTTGGAAGATTGGTTGTTGTCATTGATGTCAACCCTAGTCATGGGTTTTTGACCGCAAGATTGATAAAGGTATTTGGACATGAAGGACAATGCACATGCATATACAACACCCATGAATGGATAGTATACATCATGTTGTTTATGGTGGTATGTGTCATGTCACGTGGATCCTCATGTTTGAGGAGAAATGAATTTTTGAAGATGATAAAGTGAATTGAAGAAGGAAGTACATGTAGGCCCTGAAGATAATTAAAGAAAAGAATTACAAAATAAGAAAGTGTCAGGTCGGCCCTAATGTTAAAATGAAGTGACATAAATGGTATAAATAAACATCATTATACATTCATTTTGATACAAGTCAAATTTCATAGGAAATAAGAAGTAAAGAAGGGCGGATTTCAAGGGAGGATGAAATCTTTTGGTGACGTGTTCTAAGGTATATTATTTTCAGGTCATCTTACCATTTTTTATTTAACCTTTTTTATAGAACGATTCAGATGGTGAAATCACTATGGTATTGAGAATACATATCAAGGTACCTCTGGTAACAATTTCAGCTCTTGATTCACTATAATTATGGAGATAAACTCTGTGGAAGATAGGATTTGTGACCAGTCCTGAAGCTAGTCAATAAACAGGTGTTCTGGGTAAAACACTCATAACTTCTTCATCGAGAATACAAATGACATGGAATGAATTTCATTGGAAATATTACGAACTGTAGTTTATTGTGTGCAAGTTTCAGAATCGGATGTTAAATATTGAGTGCGGCGAATTCTGTACAAGTTCGGTCCCCGGAATAGACCAGAATTGAATAAAGTCTACCATTCTTTCTATAACTTCTTTTTGGGGAGGATTCAAGGAGTGAAACTTGGAGGATTTTTAGAGAATACATTGAGTAATATTATATATAGGATCAGAGTCCTCCAAGAATTGAAGAATTGAAAAAAATGAAGAAGACGCAGGAAGCATTATCAGGTTCTATTTGATGATTGGTTGATGGTGATGATTTAATGTAAAGTTTTATTATCTCTCATATATTCTTGGGTGAAAGGAAGGGGCAAGGATGGAGAGTTCAACTCTCTCTTGATATTGGAGGATTGTATATTCCTCTTGGAGGTTTATCCCTCCCTTTACATTTGGAAGATGTAGCTACCTTTAGAAGTCACTACTTCCCTTGAATAATAACTATTGATTATTTCTCATATATTGTGCATGGTGTATTGTGGTGTATTGGTGTAAATCTTATACTATTGTTCATTTCTCATTGGATATAGCTGAATGGTTTAAGTATAGGTTGAAAAATGTTTTAAATTGTACTTGATACTGATTCACCCCCCTCCCAGTATCAACAATTGGTATCAGAGCGGGTTACCTTCAATACAATTTAACCAATGGAAGGGAGATCCTATGAAGAAATGGAAGACAAAATTACAAATCGGATTCCACCATTTGATGGAAGCAATTTTGAATACTGGAGTAATAGAATGGAAACTTACTTGAAATCTCTTGGGGCAGATGTTTGGTTCTCAGTTGCTTCAGGATACAATGCTTTGAAGAAACCAAAGACTGCAGCTCAGAAGGAAGCAAAAAGGAACAACAAATTGACAATAGATACCATCCTGGATGGATTGACAGATTCAGTGAAATCCAAGGTGGGATCGTGTGCATCATCAAAAGAGATTTGGGCCAAGTTACAAGACCTTTATGTAAGGGGAGACGCAGAAGAATAAGTTGAAGAAAATTACAACATCTTATATTTCAAAAAAGAAAATAGAGGTCAGTTATTTTGCTTTAATTGTGAAGGAGTAGGTCATGTTGAATTTGAATGTCCTCATCCAAGGATTGAAATAAATGACACTGAAGAAGAAAATTCCAATGAAGAAGAAGAAAATCATGAAGAAAAAATT
>ML829907.1:0-10621 GCA_009831015.1 Picea engelmannii | reverse complement strand
TGTGCTTCGGTCATTGGGTCATCCTCCGCCTGAGTTCACCAGTGATGCCTGTCTAAACCCGTTTTGCCTTTGCGTTTGCATTTTCTTACCCACGCACCATGAAGGAAACCCTCACGGGAAAATTGTTTGCTCTGGCATTTTTCCATTCTCCACTTGAGTCGCTTGACCATTCCCCATCATTCATGAATTCTATTTAGCTCTGCGATCGACCTCTGCATTGATTCCTGGTCATGCACCCTGAAACTAGTGGCAAACTCGCAGACCGAATCGTGTCTCCTGTGAAGTCCGAGCACCCTATAAATGTCTGAACTGTGTTGTGTCTTAGTGTGGATTGTTGCCATTTTTGGATGTCCATACCCAAATTATTGTTGTTGTTGTCACCGTGAATTAACCGAATTTCTATTGTTGTTGTGGTTATCCTCACCGTGCGAGAATTGAGTCGGAAGGGGATGAAGAACCGGGTTTTAAGGCCCTTAGTTGAAGAGGCAGTCTGTCAAGCCTGTGAGAAGCTATTTCTAGGTGAAGGAGTGTGCTGGGAAGTGGTATTATTCCAGAGAGAGTCCAGCACTAGCTACAGAGCTCTAAGACTTCCTAATCTAGCCTATTGTTGAGACCCAGAGAGGGAGGTGAAGCACTGATGGATTGTGCTTGTGAAGGTGTATAATCCCGGGCAGAACATGCAAGTGGGGAATGAGAGTCTGTGAGTAGTGGGCGTAAGAAGGCATCTTCGAAAGAATCCTTCCGGTTATTCTATGCAATTTTCCCTATAACCTCAGCCTAGACTAGGATTCCTTACCTTGGCTGGAGCTTAGTCTCGGCTTGGGGGTGACCCACTACTGATCATGATGAGTAGCGTGGTCTAAGGTTGGGAGGTTCGTGGAAGGCCTGCACGTGGTTGGTGGAATTACCACGGTTTCAAAGATAAGTATCATCTTATGCTTAATATTATGTTTTGCATGCCTGTGATGCTTATAAGTATCATGTATTCTGTTGTGCATATGAATTATTGTTATTGACAGGGATTATTTATGTTAGCAGTAATATTGTGCTTACTTTGAGTTAAATGTGTTTAAAATGACTTAAATGCATGTTATTAATTAAGTATGAGAATGATGTTGTTCCGCACAGTAGTGTTTTCCCGGCCAGTGGGATGACGGCAGGGGATGTTACACTAGGATGGATAAATTAGATTAGTCACAGTTTCAATTACATTCAGATTGGGCTTACAACCAATTTGTGCTTCCAGGCGAGAAGAATTAGATTAGATTTTGTTTCTTGTTTTCACTTAGCTAGGGGTTACAACATCAAGTGCTTCTTGGCCCAAGTGAGATAGATTAGTTAGAATTTCCTTTCAACATGTGTGAATTTGTATAGATCATTGCCAAATCTTGTGAATTGTCTATAGAAAAGTAATCGTTGATACTATGACTACATAGAAAACTAGTGGAACAATAGGGTGCAACCTGCATATAAGTGCACGATAACTCTCAAGTTCCATATGAGCCCTAGATTGATAATTAAATGTACACTATTTATAAATGTCTTTCTGATAAATTAGAAAGGTAATTAAAAAACCCGCCACGAGGAACCTGGCCCATCTTATAAAGGTCCACCAAAGTGGCTCATAAAGACACTTGAAATTGTTCATCTTGATGAGGTTGGAAATACATGAACCAAAAGTTCTATAAGACAAGATGGAGGTGATATAGATAATTCAAATTAAGGTGATGTAGATGATATGGATACTTTATATGATTTCGAATTGAGTTTATAGACTAACATTGAAATAACTTTGATCCAGGTGGATATCGGTAGCCACCCACATATTCCACTGGCTCAATGCCCAATTTCTATTCTAGTAGTTTTTTTCTAGCTTTTTGGGTCCTAAACTTTTGAGGCCATTTTGAGCCCTAAAAAATGTTTTTTGGGCCTGCCACAGTCACACTGTATACAAAGTTAGAGTGTGATGAAAAATGTGTATTTCCCAGATAGAAATTTCCAACTCGCTATCGTGCACCTAAAACAAATATCATATGAAAAAGTTATGACCTCGGGAATTCGATGTACCAACTTACCCCATCGGGGCCCACATGAATTTCGGTGCTTCACCTCCTAGGGTTAGGGTTTTATCATTTATGCTTTATGTTAAAAAGGCCTTTGGAGCCTCATTGTAACTATATTCTTGTGAATGAGCATAGCCGACACATCTCTTCTCAAAGATAATCTACCACCATTCTAGATAGCTTATGTGCTTTTTCATTTTACAGTCTTTTGTATTTCAGATAGTTATTAATAGAATATGAGATTTACAATATTACTTTGTTCCTTTCCATATATCTGTGTAATTATTTGTTATATCTATGTTATATCATTTCCTTCATATCATTGTTAAAATAATTTGGATCAGTGGTATCATAGCGGTCTTCTCCTTGTCGTCCTCAGTGCATGTCCCTGATGAGGTCAAGGTATAAAGAGTTGGGTCTCGAGCTTGTATCTGTTGAGGACAACCTCTCTCACATGTCCAAGAAACCTTCCATGGAAGAAGAAAATAGGGATGATGAAACATAACATCCTTTCAAACTGTTGCTTGAGGAAGCCCTCGCATGACAGAGGAATGATATAGTGGATAGTTTCACCTAGATCCTTCGACTGATGCTGGAAACAATGGAGGAACCTTCAACCAAAAATCACTTCGGAGGTGTGACACCTTTCAAGGTACAATTTAACATTTATATTCCTTTATTTGAAGGCCAGATAGATGTCGACGCTTTAGAAAAATGGTTAAATATGCTAGAGGGTTATTTCTATGTCCACAATTTCTCCAATAGTGAAAATATCACCTTCGCGCTCCTTAAGGCCCTTCTCCATGTCAAATATTGGTGGGAGACTTATTGTGACCAACATGTCGAGGATGAGTGTGGAATTTTTGGGCCAGGACCCACTTGGGCAGATTTTGTGGATGCCCTCAAGGAACAATATTACCATGTTGGAAGTTATGATGACTAGTACATGAGATGGACCACACTGCACCAAGACAGGGGCCAAATGGTGTTGGAGTTCAAAAATAATTTCCATACCTTGCGCACCAAGATGGGTATAAAAGACTCAAAGAAAAATATGGTCTTGAAATACCATGGGGCTCTGCACCGGTACATCCAAACCAAAATGGAATTTATGGGCATCTCATCATTGGGAACCACTTATCTATATGCTGTCAAAATTGAGTAGAAATTCAAGCAACAGAACAAGCAAGAGGTTAGATATACAAACCACAATAGCCAAAGAGAGGTAAGGGTGGCCCAAACTCCCATGCCAAAGGACAAAGAAAGGATGGCCAACCCTAGGATAACTAGCCCAAGCCATCAAAAAGGAATGGTAATGGGAAGTTGAAGAAGGACACTAGAAAATGGTGCGAGTTCCACAAAATCCCTTGGAAAAAAACTTATGAATGTCACTCTAAACAATTATTGTTGGATGAGATGAAATCCCTAGGGTCAGATGCTGAATCAGACTCTGATTCTGAGCTATAAAAGGGAATATGGATCATTGATGCAAAACCCAGTTTCACCATCGCTGCCATAAAAGTATAGCCAGAGGAACTAAAGGAGTCTGAATAAGGGGAGCGTCTTTTCCACTCATAGATATGGGTGAAGGGAACCCCACTCCATTTCATTGTTGACAATGATATCCAGAAGAACCTAGTCTCGACATAGGTTGTTAAGAGGTTGAACTTGACAATGACACAACATCCTCAACCATACACTATCGATTGGCTCAGTTAGGGATGGGACATCCATGTTAGCCAACAATGTTGTCTGTACTATGAAATCAAACCCTTCAAAGATGAGGTATTGTGTGATGTTTCCCCACTTGAATTTTGTGATGTGTTGCTAGGAAAACCATGTGGAAACGTCACATTGTTTATAATTCTATGCCCTGTAGTGTCATTATTACTTTGGGAGATAAACTCTACATGCTACCGAAGGCATTCCAAAATACTGCAGTCTTTTTTATCTCTGCGAAGCAGTGCAGAAAGGTGGTTTCTCAGACTAAGATATTTGTACTCTATATGGTTTGATCCGAAGGTGACCGGAAGGTCACTGCAACCACCAAAACCTATACACTAGGTCTCTCTTCCAAACAACAGCAGGTGGACAAAATAGTTGAGGAGTACAAAGACATATTCGCTTCACCTACTAGGGTTCCTATGCAATGTCAGGTAAAGCACCCAATTTATCTAAAACTTTATGCTCCTCTTCCTAATGACCCTGTATAAATGCATTCTATTATGGAGAATGAATAAATCAAACACGAGATCCAAGAGCTAATTCTGAAGGGCCACATCAAATCCAACTCCTTACCTTTGAGGAGCCCAATTTTTCTAGTATAGAAGAAGGATGGGACATGGAAAATTTTTATTGATTACAAAGCCTTTAAAAAGATCACAGTAAAGAACTAATACCCAATTCCCTAGATTGATTATCTTCTCGATCATCTCAAGGGAGCCAATTTTTTCAGTAAAATTAATCTAAAGTCAGGTTACCACTAGGTGTTGATTGAGCAAACTAATGTGTGGAAGATAGCCTTCAAGTCCAAAGAAGGCCTCTTTGAATGGTTGGTCATGCCTTTTGTCTTGACTAATGCTCCAACCAAATTCATGCGAATGATGGATGATATATCATGGCCATCCAAAAGCTCCTTTTTGGTTGTATATTTGAATGAAATCCTCATATTCAACAAAACTTGGGAGGAACATTTGGAACATATTTAGCAGGTATTGGGCACCATGCAACAACACAAGTTATATGCCAACTTGGAGAAGTGTTACTTTGGCATGCATAGAATCCAATATTTGGGATACATCATGGATTTGTAGGGTGTACATGTTGATCCATCCTGTTAGCACCATGATTTTCATAGCTAAGGTTAGAGGTT
The DNA here is from genome assembly GCA_009831015.1 of Picea engelmannii. NCBI lineage: Eukaryota > Viridiplantae > Streptophyta > Pinopsida > Pinales > Pinaceae > Picea > Picea engelmannii. The sequence continues at coordinate 5,686 of ML829907.1, read as the reverse complement.
TGTCAACAATTTGCAATGTCATGCCTATTAACACACATATTGTTTTTATGCATGGCATCATCTAACATCTCCAAGGGCCAGTTTCAAAAGGAAGCTTATCATTTATTATTTCCATTTCTATTTGCAACTGTGCACTCCAAAATTTTCTATGCGCTGCGCAAAGAACTTCACTGCCCAAAGGATTCTGTCACGCAATGGATTTTGTTGCGCAGTGGATTTCATCGCGCAATGGGCTATCACGCATAGGATGTTGTCATGCATAGGATGTTGTCGCATAGAGGATGTCATCGCCCAATGGATTTTGTTGCGCAGTGGATGTTGTCGTGCATAGCATGTTGTCGTGCAGAGGATGTCATTTCACAGTGGATTTCATCGCGCAAAGGATTTTGTCACGCAGATTATGCTTTCGCGCAAGGATTTTCCTATGCACAGGCTACAGGTCGTGCTGTGCAAATGACTGGTTTAGTGGTTAACTTCAAGATCACTTTCTGACCAACTGAAGAGACATTTTGAAAATCCCCGAGAGGGTTTTGTTGAAGACAAACCAAATAATAAAAACCTCTCTCATAGTTGAAAAAAATTTCATATTTTGGGATATTAGAAGGAATATTTGAGCCCTATTTTTCATTTTTCATGATTTCCTGTCCGAGACATGTTTTTGCGACACGTATTCCATCTAGCTGGAGATGAATTTCAAGAAACTGAGAGAGGTTGTTATTTATAACAAGATTAAATAAAAACACCTCTCTCATTTTAGAAAATAGTTTTTTAGTAGTGATATATGATGTAATATTTAACGCCTATTTTCCCATTTTGCTGCACAATCCGCTGTGTTTTTGTTGTAGGTTACTGTTGCGTAGCAGACTTGTTGTGTAGGGATGACAGAGTGTCCAACAATGCACATGATGAACTATCACAACCATATGGTTGAATTTTTATCATGATCAATGATTGTAAAGAATTTTCCAGTTACGATTATGATTTGGCAAAGTTGGTTTTTCTATTTTTAGTAAATTCGTTGAAGTTATTGTTCTCTTTCAAAGAAATCAGATCCATGATTCTAGGAGAGAGTAGTTCGAACCTAGCAGCCAAGGGTGACATTATTTTTCTAGATATGGGGATTATTTTCATGTAAAAGGGGTTGTTTGGAAAAAAAATGTAGACAGTGACTATTGAATGTAATTTTGATCTGATTGAAACTTAATGCAAAGGTCCTGAAGCTTTGATGAAAATATTCTAACAATGACAGTTTGATGTATTGTATTCTTTCTTTGCGTATGTACTTTCATGTTTTCTTTATATTCACATTTGTATTTTTTGTCTAAATCGGAACGTGATTTCAAATCTAGAATTCACCGCGCAGTGCTCTAGATTCGTGCCATTTAGATGAACTGTGTTTATTCTAAGTGAACTCTGAATTCATCCCCAACGATGCTCTGAGTTGCTTCATGTGTTTTTCTCTCGCCACACTCAATGATTTTAAGCTGAAAGACTATTGCTCATTTAGCTTTTACCCTCTCGAGTTTAGTCACTGATTCATTTGTTTCTATCATTTTCTTAAATCGACTCCATTGCCCAATGACACTTTCTCTCTTGCTTGTCCTACCATCCCTTTTAAAACAAAAATAAACATATCCTATTGCAGAATCTAACCTCTGTGCATTTATTGATGAAATATTTGAGTTATTACTAGTCATTAGACATATGAGACAACCCTCTCTAGTTGTATAAGCTAGAATACAATCTAAAGTTGGTTGAAACAATTACCTTGGGGCTTTCTTTGATACAACCCAAAGAAATTATCGAGTGCTAACATTTTGGCGCCATTGCCAGGGATGATTGCTATTATTTTCCTCAGAAAGAACGACATTGTTTTAGTTGTAAGGTCTGAGAGCAGTAGACACTTAGGCACATAATGGCTGTATTTCTGCTCTGACGACTCCACACATCAGAAAATTAGTTGAAGGTGATTCCACTGGGAGAAGAATCCAGAGCTAAGGTTTTCATGGCGACTCCAATCAAGCTTCAAATGTGATTCAAAGACTCCACTGGAGAATGAGACCTGTTGACAAAGATATGGAAGGGAAGTATGAAAAAATCAGGTACTTGAGCTTAAGTTTAGTCCAAGAAGTACTTTTTTGTTTTATCAATATCTTCTTGTGCTTTCCTCAGTTTTTTAAAAGAATATTTCTTCACTTAATGCATTCAAATGAAGCCCAGAGATCTTCCCGTGTATATCCTCCATGGAAAACTGTAGGTATACCTCCTTATATAACTGATATTCACCAAGCTCCTTCCTCTAAGCCATATGATGTTCATGATCATTCTTGTGAGCTTAATGAAACCAAAGTTGAGCTTGTACCTTCTATTCTTAATCCCACACCCTCCGAGATTCAAGAAAGATACAGTCCTCTTAAATTTCCGTCCATCCTTCATGACTTTCCTCTAAAACATTATAAGTACCTTCCTCGGTTCGATGGAGAGCTTGATGGAAAGTCAGCTAAAAAACATATTCAGGTATTTGAGAATTTTATAGAACTTTTTGAGATTGAACATGATGATGTGTCTATGAGGGCATTTTCTCAGTCCTTACAAGGAGATGCCAAATCATGGTTCAAACATTTGCAGCCTCAGTCGATTAGCTCGTGGGATGAATTGAGGGAAGCTTTTCATAGATTTTGGGGTGAGAGAAAGTCATGGGATCTACTCCTTTCAGATTTTTATGCCATGAGAAGAATGAAAGATGAAACCATCTCAAATTTCAATAGGAGGTTTGCTAGTCTTTATTATAAACTCCCTAATGAAATTCAACCCACTGAAGCTATTTCCATGCTCCATTATGCAACAATCTTTCATCCAGATTTGTCTTTCCTTCTAATGGAAAGAAGATCTAAGTCCTTACAACAAATATTTAATGATGCTCAGGAGATTCAACACAATATTCAAGCATGTAAACAGATTCGAAATGAGGATTTGGATGCTAAAGAACATGACAGTGAATATAAACAAAAAACAGATGATTTGAATCTTGAGAAGAGGGTTAATAATATCATATGTCTTCTTGAAGCTTTAAATGTTGATCATTTTGCAAAGGATTATATTCCCCTTATTGAAAAAGAAGGTGCTAATTTGGCTTCTGATCCATCTCATCATAAGCACGGGGATGATTGTTTTATGTATTCATTTGTAGACAATTAAGAAAATGAATTTGCAAATCAGTTTGTTGAGGAGCAGGTTTATGTCCCAAGCTTTTTCTTGTTAGGTGACATTGCAGATGTTGTTGATTTTCCTATATATTATGAATAGGATGATGATTATGGTGTTGACTTCCTAGAACAACCAGCTGCATGTTCTCTATCAGAAAATGTTCATTTTCAACAGTGTAATGAGAGAAATCAGCCTACATATCACAGTTACAAAGAAGAAAGTATTGAATCAGTTGAAGGAAATTCTTTACCTTTATGCTTTTCTTCATTTAAATTGTTGAAAGAAAATTCTCAGATCATCACTGAAGCAAAGGCGTGTGTGTTGATGCCAAATCAAACTGATTCACTGGAACAAATTGACAAGAAATTGCAGCAATATTCTCATGTGTTTGATAACCCCGTTACTTGTTATGTAGAAGGTCTCGTCAGTTCAAAATTGCATCCATTGGTCAGAGATGAATATGAAAATGAGTATGTTCAGTAATCCAAAGAAATTGAAAAATGTGCATATGACAACAGTGAAGAAAATGAAGAAAGTTTTGAATTAGGTGAAAGAACTTTGCCATTGTGTTTTGTGTCTTTCAAATTGTTGAAGAAAAATGTTTATAATGTTTCAAATCAGAAATCCTCTAGGCATGATGTTGAATATGAACAAAACAATGGACTTGCAAAGGAAAATTGTCTTCCATTATGTTTTTCTTCCTTTGAATTGTTGAAAGTAAATCATGAGATAACAGAGGAAGCAATGAAGTCTGACTGTATTCACAGTGACATTGTTTTACATGAGAAAATTGTTATCAGTGAAGAGGACCAACAACCTTCTCATACTTTTAATGACTGCATCCACTGAAAACCCAAATTTGTATATGCTCCAAACTGAAATCTGAAACTACACTGAGAATGAAAACTATACATTGCTAAAAAAAATCCTCGTAGTACCAAGATTTTTCGCACTCCTACCTACCCCAACTGCTAAAAAATATGCCAATCAAATGAAATCAAAATGCCAATGCAACCATGCAACCACTTTATCCACTTTTTTCTTTCTTTGCACATGCTTGCTCCAAATCCTGTTTATTGATAAGTCATTCAAAAATTTATTTATAAATTCAAATCTCAAAAAATTAAAAACATTGGGACGGTTTGCTGCCTCCAACAAAACAACAAATGGATCCTCTAGAACATACATAAAACAACAATCATGTTTCACCGCTTCCACTGCATCCTTGTTTTCATGTAATTCAACCTGTTGATTACCACAAAAGGTTGAAAAATATGTTGAGACTGCTGGAAATAACAATCTTCTGAATCAGAAGATAGTGCTGGTTGAAATGAAACCCCTAGTGGCAAGCAATCCATATCTAACACTGATGTTGATTTACCATCATATTTATTTCCAAGCTGGTAGTTGATCACAGGCTGCAAATCTGAACTGAAATAACCTTCCATGTAATCAACATAGTTTCTATACTTGATCATTTGAGAAAGGTCGTGTTTCTTACTGTGTGCATATTTGAAAAAGAGTTTAGAACATTGAGACATTCATGATTCTTTCAATATTAATCACGAAACACAACATAAGAGGGACTAGCCAACTAGACATATGTATTCTTCTTCATACATTCTTGTTTGCGTTGATATGTATAATTGATTTGAAAAATAGTTATAGTATCTTTTGTTTACTTTGTCATTATTTTGACTTTAGTGTGGGAAATTGTACATGGACACTTGTCATACTCACATGATGATGTGATAAGATGTTCATACAAAAATGAGCTTATAATTAGTTTAATGAGCTAATTGAAGATCTCATATTCTCATGCGAGAGTAATGTTGGAGATTGTAAGCTCTCCCATTTATTGTGTAAAATATTTCCCTTCTTTTAATAAGATATGTGTGTCTGAGGACACTTATGCTCTCTTCAGTTTACCTTGTATATGTTGGCAAATATTGAACAAGCAACGAGTGCGTGTTGATGGTTGTTGTCATTAATGGCAACAGTGGAGACGACAGGATAAGAAGGATAAAACCCCTTGGGGATTCGGACGTAAAATCTCAGGAGGAACAACATTGAAGAAAACGCGTGCAGCAAGAGCTTACAGAGAAGAAGGAAGACACAGATCCAGTGACCGTTGGATTCCATTCAAATTTCCCAAAAGGCCGACAACCGTCAGATCTGCAGAAGTTGCGAGGGAGATAAGTCATCGGAGATTCGGGGATCGGGACTTTGAAATGTCCAATTCACTTGACATCGAAAACCCCGAAATCACGATATGCGATTTCGCGATTTGATCGCAGCCGTTAAATCAAGAAGAGATCGGGACCATCCACTTGTATACAGGAGGCTTCATCGGAGTTTCGGGGATCGGGGTTTCAATATGCAAAGAAAACAATGCAATGAAAATCTCGATTTCGCGATATGCGAAATCCCGACTGAATCTGCACCGTCAGATCAACATGAGATCTAGACCATTGATCCA
>ML829906.1:31953-45559 GCA_009831015.1 Picea engelmannii | reverse complement strand
CTGAGTTTGAGATGACAGATCTTGGCATAATGAAATATTTTTTAGGCATTGAGGTTCATCAATCAGCCAAAGGAATTTTTGTCTGTCAGCAAAAGTATGCAGCAGACATCATCAAACGGTTTCGCATGGAAGGATGCAATCCAACAGAAACACCCATACCTTTAGGCACAAAATTAAGCAAGAATGATGAAGGTCCCACCGTGGATTCTACTTTATACAAAAGTTTAGTAGGCAGCTTGTTGTATCTTACAGCAACTAGGCCTAACATCATGTATGCAACGAGCCTTGTTTCCAGATTCATGGAATCACCAAAAGATTCTCATTGGAGAATGGAAAAATGAATTTTGAGATACGTTGCAGGAACTCTCCATTTCTGTTTATGGTACACTCAATCTGATAGTAATCAACTCTCTGGTTACACAGATAGTGACTTTGCAGGTAGCCTAGATGACAGGAAAAGCACATCATGATATGTTTTTCAACTGGGCATGAACCTGACTTCATGGGCATCGAAGAAGCAGCCAATTGTATCAATATCTTCTGCAGAGGCAGAGTATGTAGCCGCTACCTCAGCTTCTTGTCAAGCTGTATGGCTGAGAATATTATTGAAAGACATGTCACAAACAGAAAAGGATCCAACTCCTATCTTCTGTGACAACACATCAGGAATTGCATTATCCAAGAACCATGTCTTTCATAAGAAGAGTAAACACATTGACACCCGGTTTCATTTCATACACGAGTTGGTCAATAATGGTGACATTGCACTACAATTTTGTGGTTCTAGAGATCAGCTTGTTGATATTTTCACCAAGCCACTAGGAAAGTCAGTTTTTGACTTCCAGAGACAACACTTAGGCATAGTCATTGCTGCTGATTGTAACTGTTGAGTCTAAGAGGGAGTGTTAAATATATTGTACCCTCAATAGTACAACCGTACACTGCCAACTGTACTGGATAATTGTACTTTCTATTTTTGTCTTGCTTGAGCATATATAGCTCAACCATCTTACATTGTAACTATCTTCTAACTTCTGTACTTCTTCATACATTTGAATATACTATTCTCTTCACTCTGCATTTCTCTTTGCCTCACAATTTATCAAGGAACAACGAGGAAAAGCCATTCCTCAGCCAGGAAGCCAAAGAAAATAAGAAAATATTGAACGCGTGAATGTGTCATTAGGTTTTTCATACCGATTTTTTTTAAGGTGAGTATAGCTACTATTGGCTTAGGTCTACGACATCTAATAATTAGAAGATGCCTCTATAGCTGTTAACATGTAGATTAAGTTTTCTATTGAAGAGGTGAGCAAAACATACACCGTTTGAGCTTGAGCTGAGTATATGTGTTTTCCATCTTTGTAATCGATGATGATAATATGAAGAAGAGAACTAAATTCTTATTTAAATTATTAAATTTTTATTTAATTATTGTTTCACTATCTTTAAAATATTTAATATTATTTTAAATAATTTGATTCTTTAATAAGTTTACATTAATACTTTATTTGATATTTGCAAAATATAATTTTATATAAATCTGAATTCATTGTTTGACTTAAGAAAGGTTCGAATCCCGTTCAATATTTTGATTTGCATCAATAACACATTTTATTGAAGATTAGATAGTTAGATACCCAAATCTCCCTCTAAGATATTTAAGAAAATAGTAAAACTTGAACCTCCTTTTATTGATTTGCATCAATAACATATTTTATGAGAGAGTGGATAGTTAGATATCTAAATCTCCTTCTAAGAAATTTGAGAAAATATGAAAACTTGAATGTCTTTTTACTACATTAGTTTTATAATTAGGATAGTAATGGAGTGATAGTATTTTAAGAGTTTATTTTTATTAGTTTTTGAGTAGAAAGAAGTTAATACGCGAGAAACTTCTTCTCTTTATTTTTTTAGTCTTATAATTAGGAAAATAATTAAGTGGTGAATTTCTTTGGATGAAACGAATTTAAGCTTCACTTACATTTTTATTTTTCATAAATATCTAATTAAAACGTTATTCATAATTTTTTTTACAATCTTTTGGAATGTTATGATATTAAAATCCCCTATTGATACTTGTATCAAATATATTTTTTATTATATTAATTATAGTAGATAATCTAAAGTAGGTGTTATATTTTCCTATTTATTCTATTCTTATCATAAAAGTTACAGAACCTCCATTTAAGTTTCAAGATATTTTTTTACTTTATTCTTGCTTGTACCTAATTTCTTATTTTTTTCTTTTTCTTCATCTTTATTAATTAATTTCTTTAAGATGACTCTCATGATTAGTGCTATGGATTAATTAACAATAATAACATGAAAAATTCTCTTTATCTCTTTAAATTCTTTTAGAACTATTTTATGTGATTATTACACTTCATTGCAACATTGAATAGACTTCTGTTCTATAGAGTCACATGTAATATATTTTCTGAATTGAAATAATTATTTGTTTCCAATTTATAGAAGAAGCTTATTTTCAAGCTATGTGGATGCTCTAATTAGGAAGTGGCCTTGTTCTTAATATTCTTCTAGTGTAGGTAATAATAGTTCAACATATTTCTAAAATAATCTAAAAATAATTATACACTAGATTAAAAATGTCATACTACATGTTGAATGTGAGTGATAGATATCTTCTTCATTGGATCAATTTTTTTTGGCTACTGATTTTGGCATTGCTTCTGATGGGTTTGTTGTTTGATGTTCTTAATATTATGTTGCATTGATCCTTGAAATTTTAATGTTGCTCGAGCTACATACTATGTTGGATTTTAGGTTCACTTATTGAATTTGATTTGTTTCCATTCTTACTCGATTCAATGTTTACATGCTCATTTTCATGGTATCTTACTAACTTATGATGGGTTTGTATGTTGTATTGATTTTTTTTTTTTTTGAATTTGAAGAATCTTGTGTAATTTTATCTACAAGCTATGTTTGGGGGGTCCTTCTAGTTCACTAGTTTTTTTTAATAATCCCGATCTATTTATATTTCCATTGGAAAATATATCAAAAATCCTGTTGTTGGCACACCACTAAGGAAAATAGACTATCAAAAGTGCAGTAAATTATCTTAAGTTTTATGAAAGATCTGTCTCTTGAATCTAAAGGACTAGTAGTAGCTACTTCTAGGACTTTGAATACAAATAAAAAATTGTTATGTGTAATTTCCTTGCTAGACCATTTTGAGTCTTAGCACAAAAACCCCATCCTTCAACATAAACCAACTTACTAGGAAACCAACTATTCATGAAAAAGACGAAGGAGGATAAGGACCCTTCGCCTCATGCACCTGGGGTTGAGGATATTTGTAACACACCCGACGCCTTAATAGCTTTCCTAGGGATGGGGCATCAAAATTTCACTCTCCTTAACATATCATATCCTCTGTCTAAGGTCTTTATCCTCTTCTACTCACTTGTAGCATTCTAATAACTGATACCAGGCTCAAATCCGAGCTTCGGGTTGCAGGTTATGGCTTCCCAAAGTTTTTCGGGTGTTCATCCAATCCCAATGACTAGACTTAATCTCCTTCTCATATATCAGTTGTGGAGGAATTCAACGCTTCAGTGCTTCATGACTCTTTTCTATCTATGCACGAGACCATCCAAAGTTTCAAACTTACAAAGTCCTGTAAGTTTTCCACATGGCTTTGGCCTTCAGGCCTTTTCATTTGTCTACCATACTACACCCTAAACCCTTCAGAGTCCAGAAGTCTTGGACTCCTGTAGTACCTGTCACTTCACCAACCACTTCGGCCAGGTGGGCACGTACCACATGATGACACGTAGAAGGGCCAGGGGTGACATGTGTCACGTCCCAATGTGTCTATAGGGTATGTGATATGTACAAATATGGGTGACACATGTCACATCAATATTGGGTCCACGTCATCCTAGGTGATGTCATTGTACCTCATCACTCTGGTCTAATCCTCTTTCATTTCTCTCGAAGTAGTCAATGCGGAATTGACCATGGGGTGGATTCAACAATTAGGGAGGGATCCAACATGTCCTCAAATCAATAGTTCCCTTCACTTCGTTGTTTTGGCCTTTGGAATTTTTTTTGTGTAATATCCAATTTATTCCCAGAGTAGGTCAATGTTGGGTTGAGCACAACCTAGATTTGATAGTGAGAAAAAGTCCCAGATCATCTTCAAATTGACGATTCTCATTACTTTGGGATTCATATCTTTTCGACACACCACCCCTCAAATTCCTTGTAGTTCCTAGTCTCCGAACTAAAGGATCTAGCGCCATGTGTCCCTTGTATATCGATGGTTGAGAACTAGCCACATGGATCCATAGATCCACGACTAATGTTACTTCATGAATTCGGCCTTCGGGAGTTTTACAATGCAAACTCCTCTTTTCTCCCGAAGTTGGTTAGCGTTGAGATGACCTTAGCATAGATTATTATGATTAACATGTTCAGATTTTCGATCCTCCGCCATAGTAACTCCGAGATAGATATAGTTTCAGATAAGAGACGCTCACCTCACCAACATGAGGCGACAAGGAATAGATATGGCTTTAGCAACGTGTTCCTCTGCTGGTGAACATTGGTTCACAAAAAGACGTCTTTCAAAACCTGAATTGTTAGGAAAGAGAAACGGCCCAGAGGTGGACGAAAGGAGTCGGAAGGAGTTGAGTGGAAGGAGGCAGTGTGTCCAAAACGTGTCTAGTGAAGGCCAAAGGTTTAGGTTGGCCTAGAAAATGAAACCCTAATCACTCATACGTGGTAATCAACTAGCAACCATAGTAAATTTTAAATATGATTAAATAAAAGTAAAAAAATAAACATGTAAACTGATGTCTTTATAATAGTGAGGAAGTTAGTGGTTGAAATCACAACCATTGATTTATTGGGACTACTAAGAATATTCCATCAATATTTAATCTTGTCGATACAAAACTGATTAAGCGCTAAAAACCTATTAAATGTGCCCATCGTCTGTATAATCTAGTGGACTCACTCTGTGAACATCAAAAGAAGTTTCTCGATGATATTTTGGCCCTTGACCAAATAAATTTCTTGAAATAATACCGTAGAACAAATCAAGTTTTAGGGGGGAGATCATTTATGCCCCATGAAAACTGAATTTTCTTGTCGTCTTTTGATTCCCAAGCCGATGGTTGTGAGAAACTTCCCAAAGGCATTGAGAAGGATAAAATAGGGCCAAAGACGACAACAACTTCTGCACATGCGCCACCACCAATAACAACGAGGAAAAACCAGTCCTTAGCTAGTAAGCAAAAGAAAATATGGTTTTCTCTCACATCTCCTATTTTTCAAGCAGGTGGTTCTGAGAAACTTCCCAAAGGCAATGAGAAGAAGAAAATAGTGCCAAAGGTGACTCTAGTGCCTATGCATGTGCCACCACTGGGAACAATGAGGAAAGTTGCAGATGAAACACACAACTTTGGGTATCCTTTCAGCCATGCATTGCCGGTCATTCGACCAAATACCTAGCTCTTTCTTACCTATAAAAGAAGGGGTAGGGTTCCCATTTGAAAGGAGGAAAATCATAATAAATAAACTATACTCGATTGAGAATTCCCTTTGTCCCAACATTTAGCCATCCTTGTGCAAAGAGAAGTATAGAGCAAAGCAATTGGAAGACAATAGAAGAAAAGCCCAGTACCAGGATCAAGGAGCAGTAGCCGACTTTATCATTGTAAGGTATCATTTTAAAGTTAATAAAAGAATTGCTTTTCCTGTCCTGCCACATGAGATTGTCATTATTTGAATATTGATTGCACCATTGATTAAATCTCTAACCCATTAGTTCATAGATCAAATGCATGTGGAATTCTTTTCTCATCTTTTGTGAATGCAGGTTAGCATTGGGAGGAGAGTTGAAGACAAAGAACAACCAAGCGTGAAAAGGGATTGACATCAAACATGAAAAATAAGGTACGTCGACTTGATCCCTTGAGCCTTCTATTTACATATGAATAATGGGGGTTTAGGCATGGGATGATGGTAAAAAGTAAGAATCTTTAGGTCATTTTTGCATGCATGATAAAACCCTTAGTGCTAGTCCGTAGGAGGGATTTCCCACCCACAACGAAATTGGCGACCATACTGGGGATCTCTAGAGTTTTCTGGGGATAATTTTTGGTAGTTTTAAATTGGTTTCATCATCTTTTTTCTGAGTTTCTGCAAGAGTCTGAGATAGTAGGGATTCTAGTCTTCCATACCAGTACCCCCTACTTTCTTTGCTTGGAAGCATTTTCTTTTTGGAAAGTCATAGAGGTACATGCAGCTTGCATAAGGCTTGCATGTGTGTACACGCGCCCTACCTTCACATAGACCGTGTGCATACGCCTGCTGATGAAGTGCTAGCTACATGTCTGAGAACCCAAAAAATCCTTCTCAAGCAGAGGCAGTCATCCTCTCCCTTGTAGAAGTGATCCTTCTCAGAGATCTTTTGGGTCCTTCTAGGCCTTTGATTGAACAGTCCATAGTCACATAAAAACCTCAGATCATATTTTTCCTTGCATCTTTTTCTGTCAAAGTAAGTTTTTGTGTCTTCAAGGGATTTTGGTTCTCAATACCAGTACTCCCTTCCTTAGCTTAGCCGATTCTATCTCTTCTTTTGAGGAGAAACAGAGGCACACACAGCCTATAGTGGGCCTACACGTGTGCATATGCATCTTGTCTTTGGGCAGCCCGCATGCATACACTGGCTGTTGAAGTGACAGTCATGTATTTGTCTAAAAAATTTTGAGGAGGCAATCATCCTCTTCCCTGTCAAGTTTTTACTTCCTAGGGTTTTCTTGTTTCTTTATGGTCTCTTTCATAAGCAGTTTTAGCTTAGGTTGTATTCCATCATAGATTGCTTTTTCATTTAAAGAATTTTTTGTGTTTCCTTTCTTTCTTAACTTATTTTTAGCTTGAAATTTTAAGAAAAGTGAGTTGCATTTTGAAAAAAAATCCCCCTCATGGCCGGGGGGGGCATGAATCATGTATTCATTAGTTTCTTTTAGAATCTTTTGTTATTTCTGCTTTGATTGGCAGAAAATATATATAAAAAAAAAAGTTAGTTTGTTAGATCTCTTTCTTTCCTGTCATTTTCTTTGCATTGTTATTTGAAAAAGAAAAAGAAATTAGCATAGCATTGTGCTTTCTTCTAATTTTAAAAGCATTTCCAAAAGAAAAAAAAATAAGAAATATAATCATTCTTTGCTAGTGTTCATTTCAATTTCATCATTTTTTGCAAGAGTCTTAACAACAACAGTTGCACTACCATACTGTAGTGTCCCCAAGGCCGAGCCCCGTTACGGATCATGTTATATGCAAAGAATTGTAAATATGTTCTATAGGCTGGTGAGCCAAGTTTTGTATAAGCTATAGGATTATGAGTTTTTTTAGGCCAGGGAGCCTAAGTGTTGAAGGCTAGGAGCCTGTTGATATACTTGTATGTATTCAGGTCAATTAATAAAATATAAATACTGCCAGTGCAGGCCGACCACGATGAAAGAGTGATGGGGGACTAAGCGTCCACAGAATGGGCAAGGGATCAGGGGCTGGAAGGTGGGAAAGGGGCTGAGTGAGGAGCCTAGGGGGCTTAGGCCTGGAATAATATTTTATTATTATCCCTAAAAATCCATGTGCACATTATTTTATCCTAAATCCTTTTGAAGGACCCGTGATTCCCCAAGTGGTGGGAGGAAGGCGTACGGATGGAACGCATGCAGTTCCCAGGGTGACAAGTGTCAACCCTGGTGCATGCAAATATAAGCCTTGAACTAAACCATGGGTGGGGAATGCTCCTCCATTCTGAACCGAATCTCTGTGTGTGGAACCAGTACGACCTCTGCCGGATATCCTGATTCATCTATGAAAACGTTAGCGGTGTTTGCCTGAGGAAAACTGTGTATACCTTGTCCAGAGCTATGATTCTGTGTTTGTTCTAGGTAACTCGAAAACACATTCCTGAACCCGAATTCCTTGTACTAGACTCGAGTGGAAGCATCCTGTGATTGTATGGGAAAACTGAGCTAGCCTGTGCATGAAGCCTGCTCCGAAATCATCACCGTGAGATCATCCTGTGATTTCCAAGCCAGTTGTTGGAAGCATTTGTCTGTGTTTCCTGTGGATTGTTGTGACTGCGCAGTACTGGACTGTGTGAGGCTTGTTGGCCTATGAGCGACCCCTCCAGGTGAGGGAGTGCGTAGAGGGAGAAGAGGACTCCTGGAAGGAATCCTGTAGCTGCCATAGCGCCTGGAGAATTCCGGTCCGGCCTGTTCCTGTAACCCAAGGTAAGGGAGACTGGCAGCCGAAGGACTGTGTAGGTGACAGAGAAGGTGCACTCTCCTGGGGTGGAACTGGTATGTGGGGAATGAGGGTCTGTGGGCAGTGAGCGTGGGAGATTCCTGGGAGAGCTTCTTCCTGGTGAATGTGTATGTGATATCTTCCCTATAACCTCATCCTAGCCTAGGATTCCTTGCCTTGGGGTGGAGCTCGGTCCCAACTCGGGCGTGACCTACTGTTGAGCTGATGAACAGTGTGGTCTAAGGCTGGGAGGTTCGTGGAAGGCTTGCACTTGGTTGGTGATTTCTCCAACTGATAAAAGATAAGTATTCTGAATTATTCTTTAACACATTTGGCATGACTGTGTTGTTCATGTATCATGTTTTCCGTTGTGTAAAAGAGTTACTGTTGAATTCTATGGAGTATTTAATTATAGCAGTAACCAAATATGTTTCACTCTGTATTTTAAATGTGTTTAATTCTGTTAAATGCATGTGCTCATATGGTCAGTACAAATTATGTAATCATTCATGTATAGAATGGTAAACTGAGAGGTTGGGAAACCTGGGTAGTAAAAGGGTACACTACAAATTGGTATCAGAGCCAAGGTTTCGACACTGAGCCTAGATGGGCCAGTGGAGTAGTCTTTGAACCGAAAATGTGAGAAGAAATTGGGCCTGGAATGGCCAATTTCGGACGTTGGTTTGTTCCAGTGTGTCAACTAGTTGCTTGAACGTATTTATAAGCTTAGGAGATTTAACAGTGATGTGAAATTACAACTGGTATGGTCTACGACCACAGGAAGATAGGTTTCTACAATGATGGTGTGAGAACCGTCGGATCCGTTCGGGAGGGAAGGCAAACCCTTGTAACCGTCAGATTTGGAGAATGTGCACAAGATTTAAAACATTCAAATGCTGCATAGGAGTTTAACTCGGGAGGATCGTTAGTCGTAAGATCCCTCTGGATTTACCCGTCAATCGTCCGAGTTGACAGAAGTTGCGTAGGACTTAAGTCCTCATGGGTAGAGGAGAAGTCTCGAAGAAGCATCGGGATATTAGAACTCAAGGGAATCGAGACCCTGTGATTCTCAAAAACTTGAGGAGGGATCATAGCCGTGAATCTCGGGTGGACACATGTCAGGAGATTCCGCAGAATCAGAATTCAGAGAATTGGAGTTCTCGAGCACGTAGAAAACTTGTCATACGAAATCGCGATCCGCAAATTCGCGACAAGATCCACACCGTTTATATTAGTGGACACATGGCAGAGATTTGCACCATCGGGGAAAGTCCCGACAAGGAGTAAATCCATCGGTTATTGAGATTCATCGGGAAAGTCCTGATAGAAAATTCATTCATCGAAAATCGGGATTTGAGAAATCGAGAATCAGGAAATCGGAGATTCCGGAGGCAAAGGATTCGTGCATGGGAAAATCGCGATACGTGATTTCCCAATAAAGATTAGGTGCGTGGGGCCACACCGACTGTCAGGAGGACAGGTGGCAGATTTATAGCAACAAGAGAAAGGATTGTTGACAAGTCAACGACTGGGACCCATCGGAGATCCCGTGAGTGTACGAGCATGATATTGAAATTGTCAAAAACCTGACAGGGTAGGGTGGAGGTCATATAGCGTGGTTGTATGATGAGGCTCTAGCCCTGAGGGCATGCACGGATGGAGCCCATCGGAAATCAGGAAATCAGGGATTCCGCTGTCAAGCATTTTGGCGCATTCATATTTGCAAAACCCCGAACCCCGACAAGGGATAAGGCCTGGGTCACGAGACAACGGTCACATCGGATAGGGCTTAGCTTGGAGGGCTACAACATATCAGAGATCAGAGAGGCGGGGATTGTGAAGGCATGTGCCTGTTGACAGCGCAAGGACCGAAACCCCGATAGGAGTAGACATGAGAGGGAAACGGCCATGGTCTTGGCGCATGGTCATATGAGTCAAGGGCTAGGATCAGGAGGGCTAGCACGTTAAAAGGGTCATCGGAGATTGGGAATCCGAGAGGATAGTAAACCTCGACATCAGGAGTTGCAAAACTCCGAAACTGGAAGTCTCAAAATAACTAAATTGAAGTTCAGACACTCGAAAAACACAGAGCCAAACAGAGCATAGAAAACTTGTGAAGTTGAAATATCTTTCGTTCTTGTTCGTATCAATTATGAATGTTGTGGATTGTTCATAAAGTCTAATGGTCCGAAAAAATTCGAATTCAATTGTATAGTGCATATGCAGAGTTCAACAAAGGCCAAAACTCCAAGTTAATCAACGCCAAGTATGGAGTGGGGAAGAATGCAAAATATCCCTGAAATGGAAGATGAACAAGAAGGGAAGGATGTTAACTAGGGAGTCGAAGGATCACACTCTAATGGGCATGGAAAAGATATGGATAAGGAAGGACATATGATAAAAATCATTGAAGGGTTACAAAGAGAGGCCAAGGAACACCAAGCTGATAGCCGAAATCTCATGAAAGTCAGAGATCGGCAAGGGAAATTAAATTTAAGATTCATGCAGTGTCTGGAAATAATAGAGAAGAAACTTGAGAAAGGAAGAGACTCAAGTGTGACGGAGAGTCGTAGAACTCATGGGAGAAGAAGCATGTCGAGGAGTGGTAGCCGAAATCACAGTCACTCTAAAAAACGTTCTGGCAATAAGACACACAACAGTTCAAGCCCATCATCTACCAGAAAACATCAGAAATCTGGAAGGGAAGAATTGAAAGGAGAAATGAATAAAATTAAACCTCCAACATTTGATGGGGAGCATAAGAAGGAGGAAGATGTTGAGACATGGTTTCTTGGCATGAAGAAATATTTCCAGCTGCAGAATTATTCTGCTCATGCAGAGGGAAGAATTGCAATGTACCAGCTGAAAGGAAAAGCGTCCATGTGGTGGGATCAGTTTTTGCAAGTGCAGTGCATCAGAGAGAAAGAGGTCAAGTGGAAGGAGTTT
Organism: Picea engelmannii; assembly: GCA_009831015.1. Lineage (NCBI taxonomy): Eukaryota > Viridiplantae > Streptophyta > Pinopsida > Pinales > Pinaceae > Picea > Picea engelmannii. The sequence continues at coordinate 34,321 of ML829906.1, read as the reverse complement.
AAGGGGTATTTTGAGAAGAAATACCTGACTAAAAGATACTATGATAGAAAGATGAAGGAGTTCTTCGAACTCAAATTGGGCAATATGACCATCGATGAGTATGAACAAAGTTTTCTAGAACTACTGAAGTATGTTCCATTCATCAAGGACGAAGCTGTTAAAATTCAGAGGTATCTAAGTGGACTGCCCCATTCCATTGGTGACAAGATTCAATACGATGATCCTAAGACCATGGAAGAAACCATAAGAAGGGAAAAATGCCTATATGAACAGCAAAGGGAAAATCCTACCTTTCAGAAGGATTGGGATAACCAAAAGAGGTTTAAGAAAGAACAGAGGCAGAAGGGAAGCAAGCCTTCCTTTTTCAGAAACAGTCCTTGGGGACAGTCGTCTTTTAAAGAGCCTAGAAAAGCTGAAGGGAGTGAATAGATGACAAGGCCTCCACCCATGGAGTGTTGGGGCTATAAAGGGAATCATAGGTACAGAGACTGCCCCCACAGAAAGGACAAAGAAAGAACGGTCCATACTGTTCAGCAAGATGAAATAGTGGAGGATATGGGCAGCAGAATGCCGAGGATCAACGTAGCCCTGGACAACAAGCAAGCAGAATTTCAATCACACATGATTGAAGTGGAAGGTATGTTCAACAACCGACTACTTGTTATTTTAATTGATTCAGGAGCTAGCCATAGTTATGCTGACCCTAGGATGGTGGAAATTTTGCATCTAATGAGGAGCAAACATGAGAAGTCTTGGTTAGTGCAGTTAGCCACAAGGACCAAGAGGAAGGTCACTGAGTTGGTTAAGTCCTGTTCAGTGGACATGAAAGGAATGAGCACTAAGGATGAATTGAACATTCTGCCTTTAGGTTCATATGATTTCTTAATTGGGATGGACTGGTTGGACCAGCACCATGCCCTTCTAGATTGCTGAAACAAGAGATTTACATGTCTGGATGAAGAAGGAAATTAGGTAACAGTCCAAGGAATTCCCAGAGCTGTGGCTGTTAGAGAAATCTCAGCTATGTAGCTGAAGAAATGTTACCGTAAAGGCTGTCAATTATTTGCATCCCGGGTGGAAGAAGTATTCCAAGATGTGGTCTCAAATCTAGAAGACCACAGGGTGGTCCAAGAATTCGAAGACATGTTTAAGGAGTTTCCTGGACTACCTCCAAAGTGGGACATCGATTTTTCTATAAATTTTATGCCTGGAGCGGCTCCAGTTTCGAAAGCTCCTTATAGGATGAGCACACCAGAGCTGAAAGAATTGCAACTGCAGCTTGAAGAGCTGTTAAAGAAAGGGTATATTTGTCCCAGCGTGTCACCATGGGGAGCCCCGGTCCTATTTGTGAAGAAGAAAGATGGAACGCTGAGATTGTGCATCGACTTTCGACAGTTGAATAAAGTCACTGTCAAGAACAAATATCCTCTGCCAAGAATTGATGATCTTTTTGATCAGTCGAAGGACACGAAAGTATTTTCGAAAATAGATCTTCGATCGGGATATCATCAAGTGACGATAAAGGATGAAGACGTCAGCAAAACCGCCTTTAGAACAAGGTATGGTCACTATGAGTTTACAATGGTGTCGTTTGGACTGTCCAACGTGCCTGATGTCTTCATGTGTTTAATGAATGGAGTGTTCAGAAATTATCTGGACAAGTTCGTCATAGTCTTCTTGGATGACATCTTGGTGTACTCCAAGACAAAGGAAGAACACGAACAACATCTTAGAATGGTGCTGCAGGTGTTGAGAGAACACCAGCTGTATGCAAAATTGGGCAAGTGCTCATTTTACCAAAAGCATATCCATTATCTGGGACACATTATTTCCGAAGAAGGGATTGTTGTGGATCTTGAGAAGGTACAGGCCATTCAAGAGTGGCCAACACCAAGAAATGTGATAGAAGTTAGATCCTTTATGGGTCAGGCAGGTTATTATAGGAGGTTCATAGCCGTATTTTCAAGGATAGCTCATGCTATCACTTCTTTACAAAGGAAGGGGAAGAAGCTCCAGTGGACTGAACAATGTGAGAGCAGCTTCCAACAATTGAAGCAGCTGCTAACAAGTGCTCCAATCCTGAGGATTGTTGATCCAAGTAAGGATTATGTAGTATGCACATATGCGTGTAAGGAGGGGCTGGGAGGAGTTCTCAGCCAAGAAGGATTTGTAGTTTGCTATGAATCTCGAAAGCTAAAAGAGCATGAAAAGAATTATGCCACCCATGATTTAGAGCTGGCAGCAGTTGTCCATGCCTTAAAGAAATGGAGACATTACCTCATGGGCAAGAAATTTGAATTAAGAACAGACCACAATAGTCTAAAATATTTATTTGATCAGCCAACCTTAAATTCCAGACAAATTAGAT
>ML829905.1:89680-123299 GCA_009831015.1 Picea engelmannii | reverse complement strand
TATTCAACCCAAAAAATATTTTTCTAAATGCACCTCCCCTATTTACCAGACATGATATTGGTTTCATATCTTTTGATCTAAACCTCAACCTCATTGCAGTTTTATTTATCATAGAGAGTCTATTTTGGAGACAAGACATATCAATTTTCAACTTCTCAATTTCTTTTGATGAGCTATATTTGAATTCAAGCAGTGTGTACACATGTATTTGACTCAACATTGTTATTGTTTGGTTCAATCTCATGTTTTCATGATATTGAATCATATTTGAGGCATGTAGCTATTGTAATTGGATATTAAGATCTTGAATTTTTCATTCAAGGGAAATGCAGTTACCTTCCAAGTTTTTACAGTATCCCAGAAGATCATTTTTTCCATGGCATACATATCAGCATAGTCATGTTATTGTTTTGAAATTAGGATGAGATTTGGACACGATGTCAACTGTATAGAGTTCTCCTTTTACCCAAAGATTCAAATGTTTAGCTTTGGCTCCCCTTAATGCATTGTAATTAATATTAGGGACCAATTTCTCATTTTGTTTTTGGATCAACACCATATCCTTACGTATGCGAGTAACATGGTGATAGTTTCGTACAAAATTTGTATGTGTTGGAGAGTTCTACATACAACCAAGATTATAAAAATCAAAATGTATTGGAAAATATCAAAATGAGAAAATCAAGGTTTCACTTTGAAACAGTTTGGGAGATCTTCTAAGGAAAAGCCAACTTTTTTAGATATTGAGGCATACCTCAAAGTTTTCAAGAATCTTATAGAATATGGTACATCCACATAATCTTCTATTTTTTCATCTGAATACAACATAAATTATAAACTAGTTAGTAGAATATACGAAACCAGTCTTATAACAACAAACAATCTTAAAAATCTCCTTCTAGCCTAGGCCTATTTATTTTTTCTATTTAGTTGATGAAATTGAAGAGTATCTTTTTTGTATCTTTTATGAACTTGAAGTGTATCCTTTTTTTAACTCTAGTGAACTTGAATCGTAATCTTTGGCCCCCATCATGTATCATTTTTGTTGGTGGTTTTTAAGCTTTGTGTCCTCTTGGTGCATGTGTCTAAAATGATGGATATAGAGGTCCTATTGGTGATCCCCAATAAGTGCATTTGAAGATGAGTTCAACACTTTATTCACCTATTTATCCACTTGAGCTCTGTGCTCCACCTTCTCCAATGTGTCATTCAAATATTTTTTCACCCACCTATGTAGGTTATCAAACTACACATAGAATTCTACATATATTCTAATCTTGGGCATATATTCCAACACTACCTCACATGGAGCCTTTAAAGGTACATATTTTCATGCCCTAAAAAGGTTGAGACAAATTGAAAATAAGGGTGAGAATGCTTAGAAATATCAATGTGGCTCTTTCTAGGAGTATCCATGGTAGTAATAATAGTAAGAATAGTAGGGGGCTTTCCAACAATGACTTTTGGATACCCTTACAGAAGTAGGGATGAATCATCAATAGGTTGTTTTAAGTTATCAAGTACCAGAGGTACTATATAAATAACCACATCAAGGGAACATCGATGTGAAGTAGAGACAATTAAGTATGAAGACTCAACTGCATCCCTCAAGCCAATAGGTATATGTTCAACAGTTTTCCCACAACCATAAATTTATGCAATTGGCTCAAACTCCCAAGAGGGTTTCAGATCTGGTGTAATAGCATGAGTATCATTATTTACTTGTCATATGCTAGGATGAGGTCACAAAGAAAAAGGAAAGGGAAACAATTGAAGTATGGGTAGAATGTTGATATCCCATACATAAATAAAATGCTTATGCAAGTTACCCAAACTCTTCAAAATAAACATCTAGTCATCTTTCTTCGACCACTTATCCAAGTGTTTATATTTGGGCCTCCTCTTCTTTCCCCTAAAAATGACCTTTTCCCAAAAGTTTCATATTCCATACAATCACAACTTATCCAAGTGTTTATATTTGGGCCTCCTCTTCTTTCCCCTAAAAATGACCTCTTCCCAAAAGTTTCATATTCCATACAATCACAACTAAAGATCCTATCCATGACACTTAACAACAAGATATGTGCTTAAATCAAATCATGCATGTAGAATAATCAATAAAGTTGGGTTTTCAACCACAAATTAAGAAAAAACAATTTGTAATGCATCAGATTAGTTAAGGGAAAGGAAAAGGAGTAAATCATGTTGGAGGCAAGGGTAATTTTCTCACTATCAAGGTTAAAACCATCATTTATATATGCCCAATCAACTAAAATAACCACCTAAACTTCTATATCCAAGAATCTATCTTTCTATAACCTCGCCATAAACCAATAATAACTTAATGAAAATTGCACAATTTTCTTGACCTAGAATGTGTAAAGATTGCTAGGCAATTTTCCTTCAAAACAAAACCATTAGGTGCCTTGGCAAAGCTAAAATATAACCAAATTTAAAATCCAACAACAAGATTTGAAATAATAGCATGAGATTATTGCTAACAATATGAAACTTGAAATAATAACCAAAAGAAATGAATAGTCAGATGATAAATCAATTACTTCATAACCATAGAGGCCTTAGAAAAATCAATCCCACATTAAAATATTTATTAAAAAATAATTCCCAAACCCAACCTAGCAAAAAACTTACACTAACCATATATAAATAAACGCAAGGCTTCACAAGGTTGCATCTGAATATATAATCGAAGACAAACAAGTTTCCAAAAAAAATAATTAGTACTAAGTGAGTAGTGAAAACAATCTCAAATAGATCTAAGTCTAGGACAAGCACAAATGATGGAATAGGTAACATCTCATAAATTAAGTTCAAATTTCTCTAAGTCTAGGACAAGCACAGTTTTACACATACAAATGCAATCAACCCATAGACTCCAGGTTCATGTAAAAGTAGGATCATAAGTAGGCCCATACTATAGTCATCACAAAAATCTAACCAATCAACCCGAATTACAAGTTAACAAGTTGGTCACAACAAGTGAAATCATGGCATCAAAGAGGTATCCTTGGATGCTAAAGTAGATAAGCAATATTTGTTGAGTATTTTTTTCTCTTTGTCTTCCCTAATTAGATGAAAATACTCTACCAAGTACAAGGATTGGACAACATCCCCATCGAATATTTTGTGAGAATTTACCCCAAAACGTTGATATTCAATTCCAAATCTCGCTTACCATTCATCGTATTTTGGTGCAAAAATACTCAAACCAATGCCATCAATCCACATTTGGTGGAATTTGAGAAATAATTACATGAGATATTTGAGAAAACAATTGATAACTTGATGTTAAATTTAGATTTTCTATTAAGTTCTTTTCAATTTACTAGACAATAATAACATAAGCAAGATCACTGAGAGAAACAAAATCACAAGGTACACAACATTTTATCCTAGGAAACCCTCATGGGGGAGAAAACCCAGCAAAACATTCCTTAATATAGATTGTCAATACAATGCCAAGATAAAAGACAAAACCACCAATAATAACCAATGCTGAGCATGTGCCTCTCTCTCCTTCGTCTGGAAACTACAGCTATCTCCAAAACTTGTGCACTAGATGAGTGACTGAGTGAGTGTGAGAATGAGGCAACATTCTCTCTTATTTATACTGGTCGGGGGGTGCTAGGGTTGTGTCTCTTCACCAAGTTGGGACGACTTCTTCAAATAGTGGCTAAACCCACTTTAATTAGCCCTAGGGGTTGACTTATCAATTAACACCATTTAATTAGGGTTTGACCAATCCACAAAAGGGGATTTGATCATACATAAGTCCCAACATGATCAATCCACAAAAGGGGATTGATCTATATAATAATAACTCAATTATTTTTATAATATTGTTCGCAGTTACATTATTTGAACACCCCCCCTTAAAAAGAAGGGTATTCTATAATACAACATCATCAGGAGAGAGAGAGGGAAGCAACACCATCAACATCTGGAACATTGACTGGCACATCTATAAATCATCGGAAGTTTTTCTCATCATCAATATCTTCATCATTCACAACATGGAGTTGGAATAGCATCATCATCATCATTCACAACATGGAGATGGAATAGCATCATCATCATCATTCATAGCATGGAGATGGAATAAAATCATCATCATTATTCACAGCGTGGAGCTAGAATAGCATCTTCATCATCGTCAACATGAAGATGAAATATTAGCATCAATAGCATGAATCTAGAGAAACAATCTCACCAACACGAGTTTGGTACATCATCAAAAACAACAACACGAGGTTGATACAACATCATTAGCAGTAGCACGAGGCTAATACAACATCATCATCAACAGCACGAGGATGATAAAAAAAAATATCAACAGCACGAGGCTAGAGAAACAACATCATCAACAACAAGAGGTTGGAGCAACAACATCATCAGCACGAGGCTAAGATAACAACATCGTCAACACAAGGCTGAGATAACAACATCATCATCACAAGGTTGAGATAACAATATCATCGTCACAGGGAAACAAAATGAGGCAGGTGTAACAACTACATTTTGTGGTACTCTAACAGTCCCTAGGGATCTTCCTAGGAATCATAAGATTTCCTAGGATATAAAATCCTAACGAAGCTACCACATGGTACTCTAACAGACCATCCTTACCAGACCTTTGGGATCTATCCAGAATTCAAAAGATTCCCTAGGATATAAAATCCTAACGGAGCTACCAATACTGACCACAGCTAGCATATACATGCATAGGTACTCTGACATACCATCCTTATTGGACCTTTGAGATCTATCCAGGGATGATCAGTCCCCTAGGATATAAAATCCTAATGAAGCTACCACTACTGACCACAATTGGAATATACATGCAAAGGTACTTTGATAGACCGTACTTACCAAACCTTCGGGATCTATCCAGGGATGATCAGTCCCCTAGGATATAAAATCGTAACAGAGCTACCCGTTGTTGGTCAGGATACAATAGTATCATCAACATCGCTCCCCCTTTCAAGGAAGGTCCTTTCATACTATACCAATCTTGTCTCAAAATTATTCAAACATTACACGAGACAGAGGCTTGGTCAGCACATCTGCAACCTTCTCATCTGTGCCAACATATCGGATCTTTATAGCTCCCCTCTGCACCATATCATGAATGTAATTATACTAGATTTCTTTGTGCTTCAACTTATCATGGAATACATGGTTCTCTGTCATCTTTATGCAACTTTGGTTATCACATAGAATCACGGTTCCTTCCATCTCCAGATCAAATAGACCTGTCAACAACTTCCGAAGCCATATGGATTCACAACTAGCAGAGCATGCAACAATGTATTTTTCTTATGTCATGTTGAGAGAAATACTAAATTACTTCCTTCTCTGCCATGAAGTTATGGTTGAATTCAGACTGAAACAACATCCTAAAGTTCTCTTTCTATCATAAACACTTCCAGCCCAATATGAATCAGTATAACCAAACAGTTTGAAGTCATGATCTCTAGTATAACAGAGACCAAAATCCAGCGTACCCTTAAGGTATCTCATCACGTGATTTGCAAATATAAGGTGAACACGTCTAGGATCTACTAGATACTGACTCACGGTGTTCACAGTAAAGCATATATTGAGCCTGGTATTCGTTAGATATATCAACAAACCAATAATATGTCTGTTCGAAGTAGCATCAACCAATTCCGACGAATTATCAACCAGGAGATTCAACTTTGTTTCCATGGATGTGTTCATGGATTTACATTCCAACATGTCAAATATCTTCAGTATTTCGATTGCATACTTCCCTTGGTTAAGGAAGATCTTCTCTGGGCTCTGCCAAACTTCAATACCAAAGAAATAATGCATCAGGCCTAGGTCTTTCATCTCAAATTCCGCAGCGATATTGAAGTAAATATTGGGATTAGCTTTACTCTTGGTAAATCCCAAGCTCATCGAAAAACTATCAATCATGCCATACAAAGCTCTTGGAGCTTGCTTCAACTTCTGGACATGAGTCTTCTTGTCATGTACTTTGAAACCAAATTTTCAAATCTCATTGTACCAACTTGCTACACTTTCTTCAACTCCCACTTAATATTCACAATCATTTGTTATCTCTATGTGCTTTATGCAAAGAACTATTTGTCTCATTGTATTGAGAGTATGTCCTCTACTCTCTTTGCAACTACTCCTCTGGAACTGGGATTCTGTACCTACAACTACTCTAAAGCTGGGAATCACTGTAGTTGATGAACTTTGAGAGTAGCTCCTTTACTCTACCACAGAAACAACTTCATCTGAAAATGAGATTGACTCAATAAATGATACTTAAAGTATCTCTTATTCTTTCATGGAGGTAACTTTATCTGCTATTGTAGTCATGTCTCCATGACCCAACTGATGTACTACACCAACTGGAACTTGAGATAACTCAATCTCAAATATAGGGATTTTCCCCCCTGAATCTCATACTATATCAGAATCATGGTTGTTCTGGTTGTCTTCACGAACACTGGAACTATTTCTTTGATTACTGGAGTAAGTGTATCGTCATAGCCTTCTCCCTCTTTCTAGGAGAATCCTCTGGACACAAATCAAGCTTTGTACATCTTTATACTTTTATTTGCAACATGCTTGATCTGTTAGATCAATTTTTCTTGATCTGTTAGATCAATTTTGGAAATCACCATTGACTTCCTTTCTCATCTTAGGGAAAAATCTATATCCCATTCCTTCTGACTGGCTTCCTTTTTTGTTACTGAAGCAAGGGAATTTTCTGAGGAGATTTCATGTCTCCTTGAAGCTATGATCTAGTCTTCTCAACTTATGGAATATGTATGCGAGTCCTGGAAGATGTCTACTTTTCCCATCTGATCCTCTCTGATATCAGGCTCACTCTGTTCTAAATTTCTTCTGAGTCTACAAGGACTTCATAGTCTCTACAAGATATACTTGGCATTGAATACCAAGTCTTAATATGAAAAACTAAGTCAGACTTCAAGCGTATTCTACTTCCTGTCAAGGTGGCTTCATTATCCTTTGAAGAAGTCTATAGTGAGTTCTTGTTCTAATGTTCAGTCATCTTTGGAGCCTTCTAATCCTTACAGTCCATCTCCATATGAGATACTTTGTATCTCAAAAGTAGTTTCTTCTTCATGTTCTGAATGTATACGATCATGCAGACGACTTGGATATTCTGCTCCATGTTTCACCTAGTATGTTGCCTCTTAAAACCGTCACTATAGCTTCCTTAGGGTTATCACATGTGACTTGAAACAAGATCCACAAGGGAGAAACAATAGACAAGAGTAGTACTCTTTATAATAATAAAACAACAGTGAGAATGATCATCACGATATCTCCTTTAGATCTATTACTTGTGACCTGCCTGAAAAAGGGTCAAGAGTAAGAAATACAATACGAAATGAGAGAAACACTCTTCTAATGTTGTGAACAATTATTCCTCCATGGTAATCTGGAACCAAAATGATAAGTTTCTCTTGGAGGAGATGTTAGTTGTATCTGGTAAGTGATTTCAATACCTATTCATCTTAATAATGCTCACATGCTACCTTGACATGTGTAAGTTTGAATCATATCAAATTAATCAATCAAAACTGGAACCTGGAGTCTTGTCCTCAAGAATGAGTGTTGTTTTTTTTATACACTCAAGATGACAGGTGCTTTCTTCAACATGTCCTATGTACTAAGGCAATATGCTATATTGATAGAAATCCAAGTTAGAGAATAAACTCTAATCTCATTCTAATACCCTTGACTTAAATTTTGACCAAGGGGATGGTCATAACTTCATCATACAACCTAGATGTTCATAATGATGTCATAACAAATAGATGCATATCAATATAATCAAACCTAGGGTGCATTATTCCTCTGAAGGTGTTTGATTTGAGATCCCTCTAGACCTATCATTGTCAAAATATCCTTTCTCCTGCAAGTACACTTTAGAATAACAATATATTTTAAACATATGTAAGTGCATACCTCTGACAATATCTTGCTAGGGTAAGTTTCACTAGGACAATAAAACAACAGTCCCAACACTTCACAAAAAATTTTTACTGCAGTTGGTGCTGGCACTGTAACTGGTTGTGCAACTAGCATGAAGGAACTGGTATTGCAACTGCAACTGATAATGCAACTATAACTGTAATTGGTACTACAACTACAACTACAACTTGGGGTTTTATGAGGAAACCCTAATTTTTTTCAACTTTCAAATTTTGGAATTCTAATCCAGGGACTAGATGCACTGGGCTAAGGCAAGTAGGTTGGAGCAATCTGTTTTCAGAAAATCTAAATTGTACCCCTTGAAACTGAGCCTACACAAATCTAGACTAGTACTTCTAGTACTGGTTCTGGTTTCTTGGTTATCTGGTTTTCTGGTTTTCTGGTACCATTGAAAACTAGGGTTTCACTTTGGAGAGGCTTTGTCCATTGAAAAGGTGCGCTCAAGCTTCCAATGAGTTCTCTAGGCTAGGGCGCACTTCCCTAGATGGTTTTTAGGATGAAATTCTCTTCCAATAAAAATCCCTAATTTTCTTGTACGACAACAGTGACGTTTTTGGTTACCTAGTGAAAGGTGTTCTACTCAGTTTAGCTCTGAAACCATGTTAAATTTAGAGCTTCTATTAAGTTCTTTTCAATTTACTAGACAATAATAGCATAAGCAGGATCACTGAGAGACACACAATCACAGGGTACACAACATTTTATCTTGGGAAACCCTCATGGGGTAGAAAACCCAGCAAAAACTTCCTTAATATAGATTTCCAATACAATGCCAAGATAAAAGACAAAACCACCAAGATTAAGCATGTGCCTCTCTCTCATTCTTCTGGAAATTGCAACTATCTCCAAAACTTGTGCACTAGATGAGTGACTCAGTGAGTGTGAGAATGAGGCATCATCCTTTCTTATTTATACTAGCTAGGAGGCGTTAGGGTTGTGTCTCTTCACCAAGCTGGGCCGACTTCTTCAACTAGTGGCTAAAACCACTTTAATTATCCCTTGGGGCCAACTTCTCAATTAGCACCATTTAATTAGGGTTTGACCAATCCACAAAAGGGGATTTTGTCATACATAAGTCTCGACATGATCAATCCACAAAAGAGGATTTATCTATATAATAATAACTCAATTATATTTAGAATATTCTTCGCAGATACAATATTTGAACACTTGAGAGGAGATGTTCCAATTCAATGGAATTCATGCCAATTTTTGTAAACAATGGCCAAGGAACCAAAGTTGAGAGGATTCCCTTTATATTGAATCACATTTTCCCCTTGACCAAGGAGGAATCTGAAAAATAAATGCATGAGATCTTCAAGGAAAAATTGAAAACCTGAGAGGAGGTTTTCCAATTCGAGGCCATTTGCGCCCATTTTTGTCAACAAAGTCTAAGGTTCTAAAATTGAGAGGAGGCCCTTCGGATTCAATCACATTCGTCCCTTGGCCATGGTGGAATTTGAAAAATAAATGTATGATATCTTCGAGAAAAAAAATTGAAAACCTAAGAGGAAGGTTTCCAATTCAATGGAATTCACACCCATTTTTGTCAATAATGTATGAGGAAACAAAACTGAGAGGAATCCCTTCGAATTCAATCACATTCACCCCTTGGTCAGTGGCCAGCAAACCATATTTAGTGAATTGTTTTAAAATTATATAATTTGTATTCTACAACTTTCTTTTAATCCTATATAATTTTGAGTATGTGTAATTTTATATATTGTTTTTTAATAATATTTAATAGACTTTTTGGGAAATCCAAGTTGGTCCAATAACATTTAAGATAATATTGTGTATTCAATCCTTTCCTTATTTCAGGTAAAACATTGCATCAAACATGGTGATCATAAATTGATTTTAATATAAAATATATATTTAAGTTAAACCTTGATAAAAGTAAAATAACCATGGGCAACTTTGCTAAAACTGTAATGTTAAAAAAGAATATTAAAAAATTGTTTACATGGAATTATTTTATTAATTTCTTGATTTTTCTTTAGGAGGACACTTTTTAGTTGAAATTTCCTCTAATGGAGAAACTTATGAGGGTGGGAAGGAAGAAAATTATCATGTCAATATGTGTCCCCACAAGCTTTCTCTACCCATCTCTGAACAGGGCTAATATATGAAGAAAACTCATAGGGAGGATTGAAAGATTCCCAAGAATGGCGACTCTGGCCTTCATTATTACCCAAGGATTGAGATGAAATCATGAGAAATATAAATAAATCCCGACGATCACCCAAGGATAAATTGAATGAAAAGTGGGACATGAATTTAGAATTTAGATCTTAAGAAAAAACATTGCTCCCAACTTAGGGCTCATTGATCTTCCACGTGTAGTTGAAAATCCCTGCAAGAAACCATAAGGTTGAAAAAACCTTTTCCCCATAGATAATTCAACATTAGAAACATAGAATTCTTAGTTGTATCTTTAGTGATATAGCAATATGTGGGAAAATAAGGCTGAAGATCTTCACTATTGAATTCTTGTTGTCTTGGGTGAATCATTCCCTCATAAGAATGTTCATTGAAATGTGAGCACAAAGGTGGTTGAAAATATTCATAGAATAAGTCCAAGTGCTCAAAATAATATGCATCACACCTTCTAGGAAATGGATGAAATTCGTCATGAGAATGTTGTAATATATCATTCCTAGATGGTTGAAACAAATCTGTGAACACATCATGTTCATATTGTCGAAAATATGAATAAATAATGCCCATAGATGTATGTTCTAAAGGAAACAATTTTTCATTCTTGATCCTAGGTTCATTATCATTGTCATGAAGGGGATCTCCATTGAAGGAAAAATAACTTATATCCCATCCACGTCTTCCAACATATATAAAATCATCACTGCAATCATCATGCTCTTGATTAGATGGAAAACTTACTACATCCAAGGTTTACTCCAAAATTTCTATACTTTCCAAGTCATGAAAGGATGCATCATAGGAATAAAAAAATTGGAAAAGAGTACAAATTACCTCATACTTGTCTTCATATGAAAGATGGATGGAAGATTGGGTGACTTCATCTTCATCAAATGAAGGAACCAATATCAATGTCTAGTCTTCACGAGGAGTACTCTCAATAAGACCTCCTTCATGGACTTTTTCTTCATCACAATGTGCTTCATCAAAGTCTTTTTCTTCAATGAATTCATGAAGTAGCTCTTGTTCTAATTCACATGCTTGATGACTTTCCTCGTGAATAACTTCTTCAAGATATTGTTCTTCAATCAAATCTTCATCATCTTCAATGGGGTTAGAAAATAATCCCTCTTCTTGGAGGGTTACCTTAACATCGTGAAGAATATCTTCATACCTATGATTTATCGAGGCCCAACATTTTAGAAATTCTTCAATGAAGATTGCGAGAGAAGGTATGCTCTTTGGAATAAGAAAATTCTTAACCCAATTCTTTTGTATTTTTTCAAAAGATAGTAAATAAAACAATATTAGCACATCTTCATGTATCACATTTATCTCTAAAGTGTATTTCAAAATTTTTACGTGTGTGACGGCTAAAGATGGATCACTGTCAAATTTTGGAACATCATTTCCCCAATCCCAAGGATAGTGATGCATGTATCCAAGAACATTCTTAATATCAAGAGAAGGAGACATTTCATGAAGTTCCCATGGTGCCATAATTCCATCACTTGAGAATATACAATCTTATACAAAGATGAGAATAGGATGACACCTCAAAACATATCAATGGAGTTACCAAATAAATTTGATAGACAAAACTCATAAAAATGTTTGTAAGAAAAGGGATTCTACCCTCAATTGAGTTGTTAGGTAAGCTAGGTAAGAAATACTTTGGAAACAAGCTTACCAAGAAAATTTCATAGGAATAATGACTCAATTCTCTCCAACAACGATGCCAAAATGTTATCACAAAATCTGGCACTTATGCAAAGCCTTCAGAAAATGTTGAACTTGTGTAAAAATTGGAAGTAATTGTCGTTGTCACCTAAGCAAGTACTTCCCTCGTTTTAGTGATGGATGAGGATCCAACACACGGGATACTTCCTTTGCAACCTCAAGGGATCCTATAACAATCTAAAGGCAAGTCTACAACACCCTATCTTGGTCACTTGGTGAGATAGGCTAGGTCTAGGAGAAAATCCAAAGTTAGGATGAGTTTAGACAAGGTAATTGATCATGCGTGTGTGTGAAAAGTGTTCCAATGCATTCAATAATAGATACCAAGTCTAAAGAAAGAAGAATAAGCCCCAGAGCACTAGCTATCAAAGTAAAAGGGTTGTTGTATTAACACTTGCAGTAAGGAATAATTCATTTCAACATATAATAGTTTTACAATAAAAATAATATAGCAGCTCTAAATCAACAATATAATGGATGCCAATATGTCTAATAACAATGGAAACATTAACAAATTATCCACCAATAATTGCATGAAGTTAAGATTATGAAACTATGTTAGTTATCAGCAATATGATCAAACCCTAATCGCTATAGCAAACATTTATAACAACAACAAGTAAATGGCTTAGAATGCAAGACGTTGAGTTAATATGACCATGAAAATGCAATGAAGTATCTAGCTAACAAGTCACTTTGCAAGAGAGAGTATTAATTGAGAGTTGTATCACTTGTAATCGATAAAATACTAGTGTTGTTGTATCTCCTTGGGAAATGGAGTCTATGCAAAAACATGAAAGATGCTAAAGGAAAAAGAAGACTTAAAATTTATCCTAGGATCATCCCCTCATAAGCCTAGGTTAAACCTTCTAGAAATATCATTGTTTTTCCTCAATTGGGTATTTTGTGGTTTTTCAATCCACCCATTGTAGCTAAAAAGTTCAATATTTCAATATTTACGATAGATATGCTCACTCATAATGGATAACATATGAAAAATCACAACCTAACAAGCTACAACACATCCACTTGAGCCAATATTCTCCCAAAAAATAAAATTGACCACTGTGCCAGCAAATATTTTTCACTCACGATGAAATTAAAGATATTTGAATAATAAATTTCAATAGAAAAACTTTTGAATAAAAGTGATATTACTTAGCTTTCATTGAATCTTAGCTCTTCTTTCTTCATGCACACCTTGGCACCATCATCTCATACCATGAATTACAAATATTGAACCTTTCATGGAGGGGCTACTAGAACCTTAAGACCATAAGAAAAGATAAGATAATTTTATTAATGTCTGACTAATGACCACAAAAGTAGGTTAAGTGGATTGTTGAGTACAATGGTGTCATTACAAAGGAGTACCAAAAGGTATCCTATAAAAGGAAATATGATGAAAATAAAGTGAAGGAAGGTATAGTAATAGCGAGTAAGATCTAAGTTGAGGCATGAACAACCCTCGGCCCCAATCTTGGAGACCTCATTTGAAGAGGAGATGTACCGTAGGAGAAGATCCACGAACAAGAGGGACCAGAGGTAATGAAATAGGTTTTTCATGGAATGGATCCATGTCTCCTACCATCCAAGGTCGAATGAAGAAAGTTGACTATAGTAGTATGTTCAGAGGGGGAACTAGTGGGATGATTGAATCATTCGTTGCGCTATTGACTGGAAGAGGTGGTACACCAACAATGCATAAGGGATCTCATCCATATCCTAGGAAGGTATCTACTCTATTCATGTCACTAAAATATTGTGGGATGAGTGAACGTCCCACGAGTCTGCACTAATTTGGAATCTGAAGTTGCACTTGTTTTGGTCTATCTCTTAGTGACCCCTCTTAAGGGTAGCATCGTGAAGGAGGAGGTGATCCAATGAATAGGTTATGGTATCATAGGAGGCTGAAGAGTATGAGATCGGAGTATGAGGGCCTCCTGTATGTATAAGGATAAGCATTGTTGGTTAGGATACCCAAAGAAGCTAGTGAGGGTGTGAGTCCCCATAAATAAGCAATGAAACCGCTCCTTGATCTCATAATAGATGTACCAATAGAATATCAGGTTCTCATTAGTCTCTACCTCCTATATTTGGAATAACTAACAGATCATGTCTAGTCGATTGATCTAGTGGTTTGTCTCTACCCGAAATCTATGAGAGCCCACTCTGAACTAGCCTAGAGGAATTCAAAGAGCATGTACCTAGTGGCAGATTGTATATTGTGGTCGAACAATAGACCTGTCCCTAAGCTCCAAGAAGTGCTCAGCATAAAATTTCATCTTTGGGCGTGACCCACTAGGAGGGTTAACCCAAGTGATATGGATAAACTGCCGGTAAATTTTATCCATGATTATCTTGTTCAACACCTATCTAGTTGGTAGGAGATGGATAGGAATGTCTAAGGAATATATAAACATAGGGATACAATCTATCTGGATTCCCACAGACTCTAAAATATCTAAAACCCCCAAGAACCAACCTTGAGCCCGAACCTATGGGTTGGGGAGGGAAATGGTCTCAGAAGAGAAATAGGTTGAGTATGGGTACTGATCTCGCCCCTTCGTCGATTCAGCCAAGCTCTGAATGCAATGTAGAAAAAATACCAATCAAAACACTCTCTCAAGTCAGAAGGGGCGAGCCCCAAACTCTACTAGGATGTTGTGCTAAGGATTGTCTTTTTGCACCTAATGATGCATCAGAGGAGGAGGGTCTAGACTCTCTCAACTAAGGCCTAATCAAACTCCAGTAAAAAAGGCCCAAGAATCTATGAGTCATAGAGAACAATGGGTCGAAAAAGGGATTCCATGAAGTACATCTTGGATGAGATGCCATGAAAATGGTGGAAGAAACATTGTCTCTTGAGAAGGGATAAAGATTTGTAGCCCTTGGTTATCCGAGGTTGAAGGGTCGGTCGTAAACTAAAGCGAGATTCTGTGAATTATACTTCCTAGTATGTGTAGGTGTTGGTGATCTCAAACTCCTCCCCTATGAAGAAGAAATGAAGGTATGCGGTCTTATTCAACCCGTTGAAGATCATAACCTTGGTTTTGTTGAATTTTCTAATTTTCAGATCTTATAATTATTGCCTTATGATTTAAATGTTATTGTTATCATAGAATAATTACACAATGACAATATCAACAACACTTAGAGAACTTGATGAGAGGTTATTGTAAGTAAATATTATATGAGATGGTATATTACAATTGAGGGCACCGATATATATACTTGGGTAGACTGCCCTTTCATTAATGGACATGTCTTTTTCATTATTGTCTTTTCATTAATTAATTTATTATTAATTATTAATTATTGATTATTTATATATTTATACATTATATTATACAAATGTTATTTATATATTATATTTATGTTGATGATTATTTCCTCACATGAATGTCTAATTAATATAGATCACACCATCCTGAAGCAGGAAATGTGAGATCACCTCGAATCTATCCACTCCTTGTCGGGAGAAAGACTACACCTGGGTCATTCACCACTAGCAAACATTCATGAGTGAATGAGTCATTTCCCTTGATCAAATTAGCATGACCAATCTGGGAGAATGTCTGCTCGATGTTGCTAACTAGAGAAACATCAACACTCTCTCTGAGCAAGGGATACATTATGTATCATGCCAATCTTGTCTATGAAGTATACAAACTTTGTCTTAGATAGAGACTTGCTGAGAATGTCCACAATTTGCTCATCTATGGATATGTACTGAAGTTTTATTTCTCCCTTATGTACCATGTCTCAGATGAAGTGATATTTGATCTCAATGTGATTTGACCTGTCATGAAATACTGGATTCTCTGAAATCTTGACACAACTTTGGTTATCACATTGTATTAAGGTCGTCTCTAGTTCTTGATCAAATAGTGTTGCGAGAAGTTTATGAATCCATATTGCTTTGCGACTTGCGACATTGGCTGTGATATAATCTGCTTTTGTTGTACTGAGTTCTATAGAAGTTTGTTTCCTGCTAACCTAGAATAGCATAGTTGATCCTAAACTGAAGCAGCACCCCGATTTCCTCTTTCTGTCCATTGAACCCCCTACCCAGTCAGAATTAGTATATCCCTATAGCCTCACTTCACCACCTGATTCATATCTCAAACCATATCCAATTGTACCACGGAGGTACCTCAACACATGCTTTGTTTCAACCCAATCAAAGTGCCTCGGTTCAACCATGAACTAGCTTAGGGTGTTCACTACAAAGAAAATATTTGGCCTGAAGTTAACCATGTACATAAAGGATCCAAGCAACTGCGTGTACATAGTGGGATCCACCAAATTTGAATCTGAAGTGGAATCACTCAACTTCTTCAGATTTGGCATCATAAGTGTAGCCATGGACTTGCATTCCATCATACCGAATTTTCTCAAGATATCAACTATGTACTTTCCTTATCCAAGGAATATCTCACCTGGTTTCTACCACACCAATCCTAAGAAATAATGCATCAAGCCAAGATCCTTCATTTTGAACTCTGATGCTAACTCCCTCTTTCACCTGAAAATGAGTCTCTCTGCCCCTGTAAGGAATAAATCATCAACATACAACACCAAGATCAACGGATCACCATCAACAACCTTGTAGTAAAGGTTGGGATCTGCATCACTCTTAGTGAATCCAAAACTCATTAGGTATCCACCAATCCTAGAGTACCATTCCCTAGGTGTCTGATTGAGTCCATACATATCTTTCTTTAATCTACAAACATGAGACTCCTTCACATGTATCATAAATCCCTGAGGTTTCTCTATGTACACTTCTTTCTCAAACATATTGTTGAGGAATGCAGTATTCACATACATATGATGCAATTTCCAACCCATGACTGAAGCAAGATAAATAATAGTCCTGATGGAAGTGTACTTGGCGACTGGAGAAAAAGTCTCCTCATAGTCCACTCCCTATTTCTGAGAGAATCCTCTCAGCACAAACCTCGCTTTGTACTTCTCAATGATTTCATATGTTTCATGTTTGATCTTATAGATCCATTTAGAAGTCACCATTGACTTCCCTTCTGGTCTCATAACTATCTCCACACATCATTCTTCATGATGGACTGATATTATTCCATTATGGAATCCTTCCAAACATGTTAGCATGTTGTCTCCTCGTAACTGGAAGGTTGGGAATCAATGATGTGACTCATCAATGACATATAACTTGAGAACCTATGAGGTCGTTTTCTCTCCCTGAAAGTACCACTGGGAGTTGCATGCCCATTTTCATCCTACAAAGTGTAACGAAGCCATGTTGGTCTCTTCCTGATCACAATGACATCTCTAGGTAGATCCATTGGCTCTATTGTCTCTACTAACTCCTCCTGGTAGTCTAAAGGATGAACAACTAGACTAGAGGGATTTGTATGATCATCCTTCAGAGCCTCCTGCTCCTCCCTATCAATTTCCATATGATAATCTATGGATCTCCTGAAGGCTACTTCTTCATCAAAAGTAACAAGATTATGTTGAGGGTTGTAAGGAATTGTTAACTCCATCTTGATCCATGCTTCCTTGCATAAATCACTGAATTCATTTGAAGTATATTGAAGTCTTCATGGAATAGATCCATGTCTTCCAAGAGAAATCATCAATGAATGTCACATGGTACATGAAATTTTCATAGGTCCACATACATGTGAATGTACTATATCCAAGATCCCCTTGGACCTGCTATCACTGCTTAAAAAATATCCCTTGGCATTCTTTCCAAGTGCACATCCTCTGCAAATGCCATCATGCTCTACCTGAAGATTTGGAAGTCCTGTGACCATCCTATTCAATGATGGTAAATCCCTATAATGTAAGTGTGAAAATCTTCGATGCCATAGCTCACACAAACGGATGTTTTCATGTACCAATGCTTGGGTTGGTCATCCCAAAAATCTGTATAGCCCTCCCTCTCGAACACCAATCATTGTTGCAGAGTCTATAGAAGCTCTGTTAGTTATCACAGTGCAATCGGTCGCGGCTCGTAGAGAAATAGAGTGACCAAAAGAGTTGGTCACACTGTGTAGTGCAATCCTTAAGGTGATCGCGCCCTGTATTTAGGAAAATCATGACCAAAGGAATTGTGGTCGCTTTGTGTGCATAGGTCGCTCATGACCACAACCGTACAATTGAAAAAAAAAAATATCTTAATCAAATCTATCATATCTGGTACTGAAAGATTTTAACTAGCTTTGAAAAAGATATGATACCAACTTTGGCACCAAAAGCTTTTAACTAGCTCTGATACCATGTTGAATTTTCTGATTTTCAGATCTAATAATTATTTCCTTATTATTTAAATTCTATTGTTATCATAGAATAATTACACACTGAAAATATCAACAAGACTTAGCGAACTTGATGAGAGGTTATTGTAAATAAATATTATATATGGTATAATACAATTGAGAGCCCCAATATATATACTTGGGTGGAGTGTCATTTCATTAATGGACATGCCTTTCCCATTATTGTTTTTTCATTAATTAATTATTAATTATTAATTATTTATATATTTATAAATTATATTATAAAAACATCATTTATATATTATATTTATGTCGATGATTATTTCCTCACATGCATGTCTAATTAATATAGATCACTCCATCTTGGAGAAGGCAATGTGAGAGCACCTCAAGTCTATCCACTCCTCGTCAGGAGAAAGACTACACATAGGCCATTCACCACTAGAAAAGCTTCGTAAGTGAATGAGTCATTTCCCTTGGTCAAATCACCATGACAAATCTGGGATAATGTTTGCCCGATGCTGCTAGTTGGAGAAACATCAACAGGTTTTACCTAGGTTGACTGTCAACTATCAAAGATCGCAGAAGAGAGATAGAGGAAATTAACAAATAGAGAACAAGCAATACAAGAAAAGAATTGGTTGAAAAGGATTTAATTCATTCTTTACTCATTGTATTGATCTCATGATATGAATTTATAGTACATGGATTGGACCACTTGTAGATCTAGATCTCATTGATAGTTGATCAATGGATCATGTCAACACCTCATCAACAAATAAGGATTACAACTCATAAGTAGGTGGTCTCGGACTTTTTGATTGTCTAGGGACTCATAGTCTAAGAAAATCAATCCCTAGGGTTTATCCCCTCATAAACCCTAGGTGTCATCCTACTTCTTCAATAACTTCTAGCACAAAGTAAAATGGAATTAGGCCAAATCCTAGAGTTTATCCCCTCATAAACCCTAGTCTTTAACCTCAAGGGAAAGGTGAGGGGATGTCCTCTCACAATCCCTAACTTTATCCTTGTATGCTTTAACAAATTAAGATGAATAAAATAAGGGAAGGGCATGACCCATATCAATCCTTCCCTAGGGTTTATAACAAAAATGTTGAAGGAAACAAGATGGCATGCACTTATTACCTCTCTAGTAGAGCATACACCATGAATAACTAAGAAAATGGACTTAAACTTGGAAATAAAACTTACTATGCCAATTCGATGTGCATGAAGAAACCCTTATTCCATGAATATCCATAAAAAAACAAGAAAAATCATCAATGAGGCTATCCTTCATGAGGTGCGCACAAGTACTCAGAGTGAGGAAAGAAGAGAGAAGAGATATATAAGTGATTATCCACAAGGGGGAGTTGTGATTCTGGGATGAGGTAGTGCTAACCTCTATATATGAGGCAAACCTAGTGCTAAAAGCCCTCAAAGCCCCTCAAAATACAATATGTCCATGATACAAGTGAGATAGGTCTAGGATGACCCCTCAAATAGCCTCACATGCAAAGATATAATGAAAATATAACAAAACATCCCCTCAAAAAGATGACATGTGTGGTGTAGAGGCCTCAAAATCCATGACATCATGCTCAAAAGGTGAAAGGGTGTGGTGCAGACCCCCTCCCCTCTCCCCCGGGGCTGCGTGATCTCCCAATCTAGGATATTTCAAACACCTGAGTTGAATTGAGTCTTTGGCTCCCTGCTGGAACCTAATAAACTTTATCAAAGGTCCCTGTTTCTCCAAAGTGTGGATCCTCTTGACCCTGCGGCTCTCTTTTTGGCCCTTCGAAGAAAGTTGGCAGCAAAACTCGCTCTCTGTGCCAGGCCCTTTCTATCACGTGACCTCGAGTTGTGTCCTAGGGATCAAACACAACAGTGCTTCAGGCTTCAGGCTTCAGCTTGTCCTGTAACAACGGACTCTTATATTCCTGAACTCCGAATCAACAAACTCAAACGGTGCGAGGATCAATGGTCCCCGTCCCTTCTTTTGATCGATGGTTGTGATCTGTTCAGACTCCGACCTTCGGGATTATCTCACTATCCTCCTCAGATAATCCCAGAGTACTATTCCTTTGAATCGTGTGGATCGATTCCATGCATCCCTTCCAGATCTAACGATCTAGATTCAAATCGCCCTTCGCAACTTCGCGAAGATTTCTTGTTTGCTCCTAGAAAACCTCTCGGAGCTCCAACTCCTGGATATCCTGATTTCCTGCCACCTATCTCCTCCCAACAATGGATGATATCATGGTCTTCGGGACTTCG
The DNA here is from genome assembly GCA_009831015.1 of Picea engelmannii. Taxonomy (NCBI): domain Eukaryota; kingdom Viridiplantae; phylum Streptophyta; class Pinopsida; order Pinales; family Pinaceae; genus Picea; species Picea engelmannii. Next base: position 102,834 of record ML829905.1, on the reverse strand, counting down.
GTAAGTCCTCGACCCTCTTACACACTTAGCACAATGTTTTCCCGAGACTTAGACTATTCTCGGCATTTCCTCTACACTCCTTGCAAAGTTATGCGTTGGTTCTTTTGTGACTTTGCTTGGCTTGAAACCTTCAAGGTTCTCAGTTCCTCTAGGTCCTTCCATGGACTCCCTGGTGCCCTCTTGGAAACTTAACACCCTTCCTCCTGATCTTATAATATGAACTTATTGTATCCTTGGTGCATTCCTTGCGCTCGGCTAAACCTCCTGACGGATTCTCCTCGAACCCTTCCAGAAGTCTTAAGGCATCTCCTTTCCTTGGTCGATGCACTCTTGCAAATCCTTCCTTCCTCAGAGTGTTCAGTAACCATGGGGTTCTCTCGATGCTTCCTACACTCCAGAATGTGTTGCTCCTATGCGCACTCGCACTAGCTCAATGCCCTCGTGGAAAAGTATTACAGAGTATTTAGTAAGTCTGTGTTGTGCCTCTTCCCACACAGTCTTTCTTCCCATAGTATTCAACAACCTTAAAATTCCCTTTCAAGTCTGTGAATTATCCTGGCGTGCCCTCCTAAAAGCTTCTCTTCTGACACCAATGAGTTCAGACACGCACTTTTTGCGTTGTCTCACAGAGTTTCCACCCTCTGTCATGCACTCCTTGCACTTAGCCTAGAGTACCAAAATTAATCCAACACACTCACAGATAGAAGATTATAATTCTATCCCTACAGACGATTTCTAACATACATCTACAGTATAAACGCATATTCACGATATTCAAAACTAAGCATCCATTACATAGAAATTGACAAACGGGAAAATATGTTCTTTTTTATTAATGGTGGAATTCCAATTTACAATGCGTGGTTCCGGACTGCAACTGAGTCTCAACTCTCATCAATCTCCTACTCTACCCCTTGGCTTACAATGTTTTTTCATCAAACTCTAGCCACCTCTAAACAACCTCTACTGGGAAACAATACAAATATTTATACAAGAGGGGCTTGATTAGCTTCCCTCCAAGCTAAGCTAGTGGTGTATAATCACCATTCAAAACGCCTGACTAATGAGGCAGATTGCAATGATGGAAATCTGATCTGAATCAGAAGCAAATCCCTCCTACCATCAACCACTTAATGGTGACCTTGTCTACATCTTGTGTGAAGGAACAACTTAGCTCTATCAACCTGTCAACATTTATTTCCTTGATTAGATTTTTGAAGGCAAAATGAGAGGGCGGTGCCTCTCCCTTCTTTGAATGCACACCACTCACGCTAATCAGCTGGCACGTGCTAAGGTGGAGTGATGCTCCTGCATCATACTCCATGGATATGAAAATTCATGAGCTCCTTCTCATGATTTTTCCAGCTCTATTGAAATCCTCATGGATCCCAAACTTTCTCCTAGAGTTATCCTTCTTCTCCTCTGTTTCGCTGTTGTTGCTACATCTTCATATTCCCTACTACTTTCACAGGTTCTTTTCTATCCAGATTCCCCTTGATGACCACTTCTTCCATTGACCTCAACATCAACCTCCTTATCTCCTCTACGGCTTCTTCTAGTTGCTTCATCAGCTAGTTTTCCTTGTGCAGTCTTCTCAAGTGCAACTCTTCATGTTGCTCTATGGGTGGATCGTCCTAATTTCCCATGCTACTTTCATCCCTTGTGACGCTGACTGACAACTCTGTTGCAGACTTCAATTCCATAGTCTCGTTACTGAACTATTGTTCAACTACCTCCTCTGACAGATTAAATCTCGTCAGTTCTTCTATTGGTTTCATTCCATATTCCTCCAACTACAACTCGTGCTGGCATGTTTCTTCTGGAATGGCTATCTCATGGAAACCACCTTCTAGTTCTGGACTATCCAACCAATCCTATAGTGCCTTTAACTCCATCTCCCACTGAGTGAGTAACTCAATTGGGTGATTCTCCTCATTTGGGGAGGACTTCAGTATCCGCTCCTTCTCCTCCATGACAATCTCAGCTTGTTTTCCTTCTATTGCATTTGCAAAACTTGTGCTAGCCTCTCATCAGCTACTTGGTAGGAATATCTCAACTCCTCGAATGACCAAAACACTCCTATGATCCTTCTCGATGATGGAAGTTTTCAACTTGTCATCATATTCATTCACACAGCTTTCATGATATTCATATGGATGAGGCATTTCTTCCTCCTCCTTCCATCTATCAACACTCCCTGTTGATGTGAAATCTCATTTGAGCTCATCTCTTCTCCCTTTCCCACTTGGAAAACCAGGATGTCTCCTCTGCCCTCCTGGCAGTTTACGATATCAACTAATCCCTTCGCATTTCCCACCTGACAACCTATGATACCTCTGCCAGCTCTCTTTCCCTCACCATTGAGGTATTTGGCGTATCTGAACCACCTTTTTAACACATGTTGTTGCCTTCTGGCCAACAACTTCTGAACATGCCAATTAGTTGTCCTTTTGAAATGCCACTCATACCTCCAGCATACCTTTGCCTCCTGTTGCATCTTAAATGCTAGCCTCTCCACCTCTGCTCAAATTTCATTAAGCTCCTTATCCATATCTTCTTTTCTTCTATGTGGGTAGTCTTCTCCTCGACCATGCTCATGACCTCTAGTGACCATCTCTCTTCACCTGCAGCCCACCTAGTTTTTTACCATATGTTGTGCACCTTGCAACAGTTTCCATAGCGCATCACTCTCTGTCTCCTTTCACCTTTTGTCTACAGGAAAATTCAAGATCTAACTCTACTTGATGTAGCCAGACTGTCCCCTTTTCCTGGAAACAATTTCAGGCTCTGATACCACTTGGTGGTATCAGAGTATCTCCTTTATCTCCTCCTTTCCGCCTGAGAATAAAATCAAGCTTTGATACCACTTGGTGCAGACCCCCTCCCCTCTCCTTTGGGGATGCATGAAATACCAGTCTAGGATTGTTCAAACACCTAAGTCGAATTGACTCTTCGGCTCCCTGCTGGAACCTAATCAACTTTATCACATGTCCCTCTTTCTCCAAAGTGCAGGTCCTCTTAACCCCGCGGCTCTCTTTTAGTCCCTTCAAATAAAGTTGGCAGCAATACTCACTCTCCGTGCTAGGCCCTTTCTATCACGTGACCTCGAGCTGTGTCCTGGGGCTCAACCACAATAGTGTTTTGGGCTTCGGGCTTCCACTTGTCCCACGAAAAATGACTCTTATGTTCCCAAACTTTGAATCGGTGAACTCAGACAATGCGAGGTTCAATGGTCCTCGTCCCTTCTTCCGATCGATGGTTGTGATCTATTCGGACTCCAACCTTCGGGAGTCTCTCACTATCCTCCTCAGATAATCCTGAAGTACTATTCCTCTGAATCATGCAGATCACTTCCACGTGTCCCTTCCAAATCTAACGGTCTAGATTCAAACCACTCTTCACGACTTCACGAATATTTCTTGTCTTCTATTAGAAAACGTCCCGAAGATCCAACTATTGGATCTCCTGATCTCCTGCCACCTATCTCCTCCCGACGATGGATGATTTCATGGTCTTAGAGACTTCAGTAAGTCCTCGACCCTCTTGCACACTTAGCACAATTTTTTTCCGAGACTTAAACTGTTCTCGACCTTTCCTCTACACTCCTTTCAAAGTTCTTCATTGGTTCTTCTGCAATTTTTCTCGGCTTGAAACCTTCAAGGTTCTCAGTTCCTCTAGGTCCTTCCGCGGACTCCCTGGTGCCCTCCTATAAAATTAGTGCCCTTCCTCCTGAGCTTATAATATGAACTTACTGTATCCTCATCACACTCTTTGCGCTTGGCTAAGCCTCCTGACGAATTCTCCTTGAACCCTTCCATAAGTATTAAGGCATCTCTTTTCCTTGGCTGATGCACTCTTGCAAAGCCTTCCTCCCTCAGAGTGTTCAGTAACCTTAGGTTTCTCTCGACACTTCCAACACTCCAGAATGTGTTGCTCCTATGTGCACTCACACTAGCTCAATGCCCTCATGGAAGAGTATTCAGAGTATTCAGTAACTCTGTGATGTGTATCTTCCCACGGAGTATTTCTTCCCAAGGTATTCAACAACCTTGAAATTCCCTTTTGATTCTATGAATTATCCTAGCGTGCCCTCCTGGAATCTTCTCTTCTCACTCGAATGAGTTTAGACACACACTCCTTGCATTGGCTCTCAGAGTTTCCACCCTTTTTCGTGCACTCCTTGCACTTATCCTAGAGAAATAGAATTAATCCAACAAACTCACAGATAGAAGATTATAATTCTATCCCTGTAGACGATTTCTAACATACATCTACAGTATAAATGCATATGCACGATATTCAAAACTAAGCATCCATTACACAGAAATTGACAAATAGGAAAATATGTTTTCTATTAATGGTGGAATGTCAATTTACAGTGTGTGGGTCCGGACTGCAACTGAGTCTTGACTCTCAACAATATCCTACTCTACCCCTTGGATTACAATGATTTTTCATCAAACTCCAGCCACCTCTCAACAACCTCTATTGGGAAACAATACAAATTTGTATACAAGAGGGGCTCGATGAGCTTCCCACCAAGCTAAGCTAGTGGTGTCTAATCGCCATTCAAAACATCTAACTAATGTGGCAGATTACAATGATGGAAATATGATTTGAATCGGATGCAAATCCCTCCTACCATCAACCACTTAATAGTGACCTCATCTACAGCTTGTGCAAAGGAACAACTTGGCTCTATCAACCTATCAACATTTATGGCCTTGATTATATTTTCGAAGGAAAAATGAGAGGGTGGGGCCTCTCCCTTCTTTGAATGCGCACCTCTCACGCTAATCAGTTGGCATGTGTTGAGGTGGAGTGATGCTCCTACATCAGGGTGCTTCAAAAGGCCACGTCCCTATATGAAAGGTGCAATGGATGGTGAAGTGTCACGTCTCCTCATCAAACATCATGTCTCATCTTCAAAGGACCCAAAATTATCACAAAAAGGATACCCTAATGATAGGGTCGTCCCTACCATCATCATATCATGTATATGACATCATCTTAAAATGCTCAACATCTAAGGTGTAATTGGTCAATGTCCAAGGTGAAATGAAGGTGCATCACCTCTCTGAAGGGTTTCCAATGACATCCAAGTGCAACATCCTCCATCCAATGTCTAACAAACTCTGGGGTGCACTATCCAAGATGTGGGCTTCATACCCATCTATCAACCAATATGACCATATTTGCAAAATGCGAGCCCATGTGTCCATTGTCCAAGGTCTCAGAGGTGTGAAAGGATGTGTTTGAATGTGTCAAGTCACCATATGACCCAACGCTCTTTATAAAAATGCATAATATCATGGGTGAAATCATAGGGACATCCTCCAAAAGGCCATGTCAAGTGCACCCAAGTCAATCAACGCCACAAAATCAAGCAAGACCAATAATCACAAGGTACAAGAGCCCTTAAAAACATACAAAGTAAGTCATCACTTAATACAGAAGCCATATGAACAATTCCCATTAGATATCCCCTTCAAACTTCACATTAGTTCAAGAAGTTTAGGTATGGGAGGACCATCAAAAGGCCTTATTAGGTGTAGAGTGCCCAGGTAGAGGAATAGTTCCCAAGAAGACATGTCAATGTGTAAGTATGGTGAATGAAAATGTGTTGGGGTTACTTCATGGTGATGGAGTTGTTGAAATAATGTAACTGCAAAGAGTATTATTATTATTATTGATATATTATTTATAGGATTAATCCCCATTATGGATTAATCATGTCGGTAATTGTATTAGGACCAAATCCCCTTTTGTGGATTGGTCAACATACAATTGTAATAGGCAAAATAAGAAGTTGGCCCCAACAGTTATTATTGAGACCCAGAAATATAATAAAGGTGGGTTTACCCACCTAGAGTGAGAGGTCGGCCCTGCCAGTGAAGACCCTTCACACATGCTAGTCTTGTATATATCAAGAGGCTAGCGCCTCACTTTAACACACAACACACTTGCTCATTCTTCAGAGGCAAGCTGCAACTTACCAGTTGGAGAGAGGGAGAAGAGTAGCACATCTTTTGGAGAGGAATATCTATATTACTTTGAGTTATCTCTTGACATTGTATTGGCAATTTATGATAAGGAAGTTTTTGCAGGGTTTTCTTCCCCTAGAGGGTTTCCCAGGATAAATGTTTTGTCTCTTGTGAATGTGTATTTCTCAGTGATCTTGTTCTTATTTTTCTCTTATCTATTGAAATGAAAGGAACTATAATAATGGAATAAACATTAACATGGTATCAGAGCCAACCTGAAGGAAGCATATTTCGCAAGAGAAAAATGTCACTGTTGCAGTACCTGCAAATTAGGGTTTTTCAAAAGTGAAGCTTTTCAGCTCCAAAACTACCTAGAAAGTTGCACCCTCCCCCAAGGATCATTTTGGCACTTAGAGTGCACATTTTCAGTGGCTAGATCTCCCGTAAAGTGAAACCCTAGTTTTTAAAAGTACCAGAAAACCAGAGTACCAGAAGTACCAGAAGTACCAGAGTACCAGAAGTACCAGAAAACTAGAAGCACGAGTCCAAAAATCTGCAGATCAAGTTTGAGGGGGTAAAAGTTGGATTTTTGAAATTCCAACTACACCGGCTAACTCGCATCAGCTCAGTGCATCTATCCCCTGGATTAGAATTTCAAAATTTGAAGTTTGAAAAATTAGGATTTCCTCATAAAACCCTAAGTTGCAGTTGCAGTTGCAGTCTCAGAACCAGCTGCAGTTACAGTACCAGTTGCAGTTCCAGCCGTAGAACCAGTTGCAATCACCCTTGAAATTTTCTCAAGAGTTGGCAATGATTATCGCTGCTACCAGATGGAGCCACTACCTGCAAATGCTATCAGAGGTATGTACTTACATATGTTTAATGGTTAAACCCTAAAGAGTATTTGCAGGAGAAAGGATCTCTTGCCATAGATCCAGAAGGATCTCAAGATCCAACACATTCAGAGGAATGATGCAACCCAGGTGTGATTATTCTGATATACATCTATTTGTCATGACATTATCAATGTTGCATGTTGAAGTTATGATCAAATTATTAGAAGAATTAAAAGTTGATCATACATCTTATCCTCTAACCTAACCTTTTTTCAAGTTAGCGTATTGTCTTAGTACAAAATATAGGTTGAAGAAAGCACTCATCACTTGAGTGAAGGAGACCTGGAAGAAAAGCAAGAACTCATTCTTGAGGACAAGGCTCCAGGTTTAATTAATCAAGATTCAAAGGTACACGTGACAAGTTGATAACTATAGCTAAGACAACAGTCTTTGTTAAGTATTATACTTGATAACATGTGAGCATATAGAGGTAAATACTTTTCCTGATACAACTAACACCTCCTCTAGGAGAAACCTCGTGTGTTAGTTCCAGGTTGCCATGGAAGAATGTTTGGTCACAACACTATGAGAGTGTTGACCTCATTTCGTATTGTATTCCTTACCTTTAATCTTTGCTAAATTATAAGTAATAGCTCTAAAGGAGCTATTGTGATGATTGTTCGTACTATTAATTTATATTATCAAGAAGGATATTATTCTTGCTTGTTGTCTTTGTTGACCTTGCTCCAGGTCACATGAGGAAGCTATAGTGAAGGTTGTAGAAGGAAACATGCTAAAGGAGAGACCATATATGAAGCAATCATCATTGGAAGAGAAGAAGGTGACTTGCATAAGCTACAGGGTCACTCAGAAGCTTCCATGACCCATGCCATTGAAGAATCTTGGCATTGAAGATTAACTCACTTCAACTACAAAGGTGCTACCATACATATGCAAAGAGGTCACAGGATTACCAGAACTCAAAGGTGACCATGAAGGGGTATGTGATGGATGTGCACAAGGGAAGAATATCGAGAACCCTTTTCCAAAGAGAGACAACAAGGCAGAAGGAGTCCTAGAACTCATTCATTCATATGTATGTGGCCTAATGCCATCATCCTCCATTAATGGGTATGTATACTATGTATCATTCCTTAATGATTATTCTCATAAAAGAACTGGATATATTTGAAGTGTTCAACAAGATCAAGGAATTCAAAGCCTTGATAAGAGAACACTTCTGTAAGGAAGATTAAGATACTCAGGTCAGATAATGGAGGAGAATATACCTCAGAAGAGCTCGTGAAATTCTGCAAAGATGTTGGGATCAATATCCCCAAAAAAACAGTGTAGCTAAACAGAAGAACAAAACCATGCTGGAAGTTGTAAAGATCAAGATCTTCCTATGTGCTTATGGGAAGAAGTAGCAGTGGAAAATGTTTATGTGCAGAACCAGTTGCCCCATAGTGCACTTGGGCTCAAGACACCAGAAGAGATGTTCATCGGAAAGAATCCAGAGGTAAGCCATCTCAAAATATTTGGCTATCCATTGTTTATTCATATACCTAAAGAAAAGAGAAACAAGTTGGACCTTTCAGGAAAGAAGGGAATATTTGTGGGGTCTCCAAGGCCTTAAGAATATACATACCAGGTCACCACCACATTAAGATCAACAGGGACGTGACTGTTGATGAAGAAGCAACACTTAAGAAATCAAGAAGATGTTAGCTTAAAGAAGTATATGAAGAGGAACCCGAAATTCCCAAGATTGCAAGATCCGTGAGGGAAGTTCCCAGGGCTGCAGAACCAGTAAGGGAAGTCGTAACTTCCCCTGATGAGGAGACTCCTGAAGACCACGATATAAAAAATGTTCAAAAACTTCCTCAAATGACCATCTCCCATAAAATAAACCCTGCTTGGACAAGAGAGCTTATTCAAGGAGAGAAGTATGGTGTTCTAGAAGGAACTACGAGACAGGTGAAAAGACCAAAGCCATTCTCCATTTATACAGCTTTGATGTGTGATCTTCTAGAAGAGGAGCCTACCTACTCTGAAGAAGCCATTCAGAGAAAAGAATGGGCATATTCCATGATAGAGGAATACCAATCCATAATGAAGAACGAAGTATTGGAAATAGTTCCCAGATCAAAGAATAAAGATGGGGTATCCTACAAAAGGCTCTTCAAAATAAAACATGCTGCTAATGGAAATATTGAGAAGTATAAAGCAAGATTTGTCACTCGTGGCTTTTCCCAGAAGGAAGGCATTGACTATGAAGAGACATTCTCTCCTGTAGCCAGATACACTTTGATCAGGACCATCATAGCTCTTGCAGCTAAGATGAAGTGGAAGCTGCACTAGATGGACGTGAAGACATCTTTCCTAAATGGTGTCATCGAAGAGGAAGTGTATATAGAGAAACCTCAAGGATTTGAGGTAGAAGACAGGAAGCCTCATGTCTGCAGATTGAAGAAAGACTCATACGGATTAAAGAAATCTCTTAGAGCTTGGTATGGTCGTATAGACAGTTTCTTGAAGAGCTTAGGTTTTACCAAGAGTAAAGCAGACTCAAATCTCTACTTCAAATTTATGGATAATGAACTAGTAATATTACTACTATATGTAGATGACTTATTCTTAACCGGAGAAGAAAATATCATCGCTGAATGTAAAAAGAGACTTGCCGCAGAATTTGAAATGAAATACCTTGGCCTAATGCATTACTTCTCAGGTCTTGAGTTATGGCAGAGTCCAGAAAGGATCTTCCTTAACCAAGGGAAGTACAGAGTCGAAATCTTAAAGAGATTCGACATGCTAGAATGTAAGTCCATGAATACACCCATGGAAATGAAGTTGAAGTTGTTGGTCGATACTTTGTCATACTTGATAGATGCCACACTGTATAGACAAATTATTGGATCATTGATGTACCTGACGAACACCAGACCAGACATCTATTTTGTAGTGAACACCTTGAGTCAGTTTCTAGTAGAGCCCAGACATGTTCACCTAGTGGCTACAAAACATGTGATGAGGTACCTTAAAGGTACAATGGATTATGGTCTCAACTATGATGGAGATCATGACTTCACATTGAGCGGATACACTGATGAAGATTGGGTAGGAATCATTGCTGACAGAAAAAGCACTTACGGATGTTGTTTCAGTTTGGTATCAGCCATGATCTCATGGCAGAGTAGGAATCAATCCAGTATTGCTCTCAGCACAACGTAAGCAGAGTTCATTGTCGCATGTTCTGCTAGCTGTGAAGCTATATGGCTTCGAAAGTCATTGACTGGCCTATTTGACTTGGATATGAGAGAAATCGTGATTCTATGTGACAACCAGAGCTGCATAAAGATGACAGAGAATCATGTATTCCACGACAGGTCGAAGCACATAGAGATTCGTTATCATTTCATCGGCGACATGGTATAGAGAGGAGCCTTGAAGCTCCAGTACATTAGCACGGATGAACAAGCCGCTGATGTGATGACCAAATCTCTATCTCGTGTAAAGTTTGAACACTTTCGAGATAAGCTTGGTATAGTCCGAAAGGACCCTCCCTGAAAGGGGGAGTATATATGTATTCCTTGCTTCTGACCTCGCTGTTAGACGTAAAGCAAGATGAGTCATTGCTTCTAACCTCATTGTTAGATGTAAAGCAAGACGTTGTGTGTTCCTTGCTTCTGACCTCGTTGTTAGACGTAAATCAAGATGAGTCATTGCTTTTGACCTCGCTATTAGACGTAAAGAAAGATGTTGTGTGTATTCCTTGCTTATGACCTAGTTGTTAGATGTAAAGAAATATGATTCCTTGCTTTTGACCTCATTGTTAGACGTAAATCAAGATGATGATATGGTCCTTGCTTCTGACCTAGTTGTTAGATGTAAACCAAGATGATTCCTTGATTCTGACCCAGTTGTTAGACGTAAAGAAAGATGATGTATACTTTGCTTCTGACCTAGTTGTTAGATGTAAAGCAAGATGTGACTGACACTGAGCTACCAACTTAACAGGTGTGAGATTGAGCCAGTGTAGTACTGTGATGTGCCATCCTAGTGTTGTGATGAGGTATCATTTTTACTGATACATATTGATGCAGATGATGATGGCATTCTTTCAAGAATGACGATGCTACCGATGAAGAAAACTTCTGATGACTCGTAAATTTGCCAGCCAATGTTCCAACATGATATTGATGATACTGTCCTCTTGATGCCACTGATGATGCATACCTCTCTCGCCTGATGTTGTTGAAGAATACCCTCCTTGTTAAGGGGGAGTTTTGAAATAATGTAACTGCAAAGAGTATTATTATTATTATTGATATATTATTTATAGGATTAATCCCCATTGTGGATTAATCATGTCAGTAATTGAATTAGGACCAAATCCCCTTTTGCAGATTGGTCAACAGACAATTGTAATAGGCAGAATAAGAAGTTGGCCCCAGCAGTTATTATTGAGACCTAGAAATATAATAAAGGTGGGTTTATCCACCCAGAGTGAGAGGTCATCCCTACCAATGAAGACCCTTCAAACGTGCCAGTCTTGTATATATAGAGAGGCTAGCACCTCACTTTAACACACAACACACTTGCTCATTCTTAAGAGGCAAGCTGGAACTTACCAGTTGGAGAGAGGGAGAAGAGTGGCGCATCTTTTGGAGAGGACTATTTGTATTGGTTTGAGTTATCTCTTGACATTGTATTGGCAATTTATGATAAGAAATTTTTTGCTGGGTTTTCTTCCCCTAGAGGGTTTCCCAGGATAAATGTTGTGTCTCTTGTGAATGTTTATTTCTCAGTGATATTGTTATTATGTTTCTCTTATCTATTGAAATGCAAAGAACTATAATAATGGCATAAACATTAACATGGTATCAGAGCTAACCTGAAGGAAGCATATTTTGCAAGAGAAAAACATCATTGTTGCAGTACCTGCAAATTAGGGTTTTTCAAAAGTGAAGCTTTTCAGCTCCAAAACTACCTAAAATGTTGCACCCTCCCCCAAGGATCATTTTGGCACTTAGAGCACACATTTTCAATGGCTAGATCTCCCGAAAAGTGAAACCCTAGTTTTACAAAGTACCAGAAAACCAGAGTACCAAAAGTACTAGAAGTACCAGAGTACCAGAAGTGCCAGAAAACCAGAAGCACCAGTCCAGAAATCCACAGATCAAGTTTGAGGGGGTAAAAATTGGATTTTTGAAATTCTGATTGCACCAGCTAACTCGCCTCAGCTCAGTGCATCTATCCCCTGGATCAAAATTTCAAAATTCGAAGTTTGAAAAATTGGGTTTTCCTCATAAAACCCTAAGTTGTAAGTGCAGTTGCAGTCTCATAACCAGCTGCAGTTGCAATACTAGTTGCAATTGCAGTCGTAGAACCAGTTGAAATCACCCTTGAAATTTTCTCAAGAGTTGGCAATGATTATCACTGCTACCAGATGGAGTCACTACCTGCAAATGCTATCAGAGGTATGTACTTACATATGTTTAATGGTTAAAACCTAAAGAGTATTTGTAGAAGAAAGGATCTCTTGCCATAGATCCAGCAGGATCTCAAGATCCAACACATTCAGAGGAATGATGCAACCCAGGTGTGATTATTCTGATATACATCTATTTGTCATGACATTATCAATGTTGCATGTTGAAGCTATGATCAAATTATTAGAAGAATTGAAATTTGATCATAGAGGTTATCCTCTAACCTAACCTTTTGTCAAGTTAGCGTATTGTCTTAGTACAAAAGATAGGTTGAATAAAGCACTCGTCACTTGAGTGAAGGAGACCTGGAGGAAAAACAAGAACTCATTCTTGAGGACAAGGCTCCAGGTTTGATTAATCAAGATTCAAAGGTACACATGACAAGTTGATGACTATATTTGAGACAACAGTCTTTGTAAAGTATTATACTTGATAACATGTGAGCATATAGAGGTAAATACTTTGCCTGATACAACTAACACCTCCTCTAGGAGAAACCTCGTGTGTCAGTTCCAGGTTTCCATGGAAGAATGTTTGGTCACAAAACTATGAGAGTGTTGACCTCATTTCGTATTGTATTCCTTACCTTTAATCTTTTCTAAATTATAAGTAATATAGCTCTAAAGGAACTACTATGATGATTGTTCATACTATTGTTTTATATTATCCAGAAGGATATTATTCTTGCTTGTTGTATTTGTTGACCTTGCTCCAGGTCACATGAGGAAGCTATAGAGAAGGTTGCAGAAGGCAACCTGCTAAAGGAGAGACCGTATATGAAGTAATCATCATTGGAAGAGAAGAAGGTGACTTGCATAAGCTACAGGGTCACTCAGAAG
>ML829905.1:78887-89630 GCA_009831015.1 Picea engelmannii | reverse complement strand
TGTTGACCTTGCTCCAGGTCACATGAGGAAGCTATAGAGAAGGTTGCAGAAGGCAACCTGCTAAAGGAGAGACCGTATATGAAGTAATCATCATTGGAAGAGAAGAAGGTGACTTGCATAAGCTACAGGGTCACTCAGAAGCTGCCATGACCCGTGCCATTGAAGAAGATTGGCATTGAAGATTAGCCCACTTCAACTTCAAAGGTGCTACCATACATATGCAAAGCGGTCACAGGATTACCAGAACTCAAAGGTGACCATGAAGGTGTATGCGATGGATGTGTGCAAGGGAAGAATATTGAGAACCCTTTTCCAAAGAGAGACAACAAGGCAGAAGGAGTCCTAGAACTCATTCATTCAGATGTATGTGGCCCAATGCTATCATCCTCCATTAATGGGTATGTATACTATGTTACATTCATTAATGATTATTCTCGTAAAATACCTGGATATATTTGAAGTGTTCAACAAGATTAAGGAATTCAAAGCCTTGATAAGATAACCCTTTTGTAAGGAATATTAAGATACTCAGGTCAGATAATGGAGGAGAATATACCTCGGAAGAGCACGTGAACTTCTTCAAAGATGTTGGGATCAAGATACCCAACAAAACGGTGTAGCTGAACGGAAGAACAGAACCATGCTGGAAGCTGTGAAGATCAAGATCTTCCTATGTTCTTATGGGAAGAAGCAGCAGTGGTAGTTGTTTATGTGCAGAACCAATTGCCCCATAATGCACTTGGACTCAAGACACCAGAAGAGATGTTCACCGGAAAGAAGCCAGAGGTAAGCCATCTCAAAATATTTGGCTATCCATTGTTTATTCATATACCTAAAGAAAAGAGAAACAAGTTGGACCCTTCAGGAAAGAAGGGAATATTTGTGGGGTCTCCAAGGCCTTAAGAATATACATACCAGGTCAACGCCACATTAAGATTAGCAGGGACGTGACCGTTGATGAAGAAGCAACACTTAAGAAATCAAGAAGATGCCAGCATAAAGAATTATATGAAGAGGAACCCTAAATTCCCAAGATTGCAAGATCTGTAAGGGAAGTTCCCAGGGCTACAGAACCAGTAAGGGAAGTCATAACTTCCCCTGATGAGGAGACTCCTGAAGACCATGATATAACAGAAGTTCCAAAACCACCTCAAATGACCTTCTCCCGTAAAATAAACCCTGCTTGGACAAGAGAGCTTATTCAAGAAGGAGAGAAGTATGGTGTTCCAGAAGGAACTATGAGACACATGAAAAGACCAAATCCATTCTCCATTTCTATGGCTTTGATGTGTGATCTTCTAGGAGAGGATCCTACCTGCTCTGAAGAATCCATTCAGAGAAAAGAATGGGCATATTCCATGACAGAGGAATACCAATCCATAATGAAGTACGAAGTATGGGAAATAGTTCCCAGATCAAAGAATAAAGATGGGGTATCCTACAAATGTCTCTTCAAAATAAAACATGATGCTAATGGAAGTATTGAGAAGTATAAAGAAAGATTTGTTGCTCGTGGATTTTCCAAGAAGGAAGGCATTGACTATGAAGAGACATTTGCTCATGTAGCCAGATACACTTCGATCAGGACCATCATAGCTCTTGCAGCTAAGATGAAGTGGAAGCTGCACTAGATGGACGTGAAGACATCTTTCCTAAACGGTGTCATCGAAGAGGAAGTGTATATAGAGAAACCTCAAGGATTTGAGGTAGAATACAGGAAGCCTCATGTCTGCAGATTGAAGAAAGCCTCATACAGATTGAAGCAAGCTCCTAGAGCTTGGTATGGCCGTATAGACAGTTTCTTGATGAGCTTAGGCTTTACCAAGAGTAAAGAAGACTCAAATCTCTACTTCAAAATTATGGATAATGAACCAGTAATATTACTACTGGATGTGGATGACTTATTCTTAACTGGAGAAGAAAAGCTCATCGCTGAATGTAAAAAGAGACTTGTCGCAGAATTTGAAATGAAAGACCTCGGCCTAATGCATTACTTCTTAGGTCTTGAGGTATGGCAGAGTCCAAAAAGGATCTTCCTTAACCAAGGGAAGTACACAATCAAAATCTTAAAGAGATTCAAAATGCTAGAATGTAAGTCCATGAATACACTCATGGAAACGAAGCTGAAGCTGTTGGTCGATACTTCGTCAGAATTGATAGATGCCACACTGTACAGACAGATTATTGGATCATTGATGTACCTGATGAACACCAAACCAGACATCTATTTTGTAGTGAACACCTTGAGTCAGTTTCTGGTAGAGCCCAGATGTGTTCACCTAGTGGCTGCAAAACATGTGATGAGGTACCTTAAAGGTACAATGGATTATGGTCTCAGCTATGATGGAGATCATGACTTCACATTGAGAGGATACACTGATGAAGGTTGGGCAGGAAGCATTGTTGATGGAAAAAGCACTTCCGGATGTTGTTTCAGTTTGGAATCAGCCATGCTCTCGTGGCAGAGTAGGAAGCAATCCAATATTGCTCTCAGCACAGCGGAAGCAGAGTATATTGTCGCATGTTCTGCTAGCTGCGAAGCTATATGGCTTCGAAAGTTGTTGACTGACCTATTTGACTTGGAGATGAGAGAAATCGTGATTCTATGTGACAACCAGAGCTACATAAAGATGGCAGAGAATCCTGTATTCCACGAGAGGTCGAAACACATAGATATCCGCTATCATTTCATCCGCGACATGGTATAGAGAGGAGCCTTGAAGCTCCAGTACATTAGCATGGATGAACAGGTTGTTGATGTGATGACCAAACCTCTATCTCGTGTAAATTTTGAACACTTTCGAGATAAGCTTGGTATAGTCTGAAAGGACCCTCCCTGAAAGGGGGAGTATATATGTATTCATTGCTTCTGACCTCGTTGTTATACGTAAAACAAGATGAGTCATTGCTTCTGACCTCGTTGTTAGACATAAAGCAAGATTTTGTGTGTTGCTTGCTTCTGACCTCACTGTTAGATGTAAATCAAGACGAGTCATTTCTTATAACCTCGTTGTTAGACGTAAAGCAAGATGTTGTGTGTTCCTTGCTTCCGACCTCGTTGTTAGACGTAAATCAAGATGAGTCATTGCTTCTGACCTCGCTGTTAGACATAAAGCAATACGTTGTGTGTATTCCTTGCTTCTGACCTAGTTGTTAGACGTAAAGAAAGATGATTCCTTTCTTCTGACCTCGTTGTTAGACGTAAAGCAAGATGATGATATGTTCCTTTCTTCTGACTTAGTTGTTAGACGTAAAGAAAGATGATTCCTTGCTTCTGACCCAATTGTCATATGTAAAGCAAGATGATGTATACCTTGCTTCTGACCTAGTTGTTAGATGTAAAGCAAGATGTGACTGACACTGAGCTACCAACTTAACAGTTGTGCGATTGAGCCAGTGTAGTACTGTGATGTGCCATCCTAGTGTTGTGATGAGGTATCATTTTTTCTTATACATATTGATGCAGATGATGATGGAATTCTTTCAAGAATGACGATGTTGTCGATGAAGAAAACTTCTGATGACTCGTAAATTTGCCAGCCAATGTTCCAAGATGATATTGACGATACTATCCTCCTGATGTCATTGATGATGTAGACCTCTCTCGCCTGATGTTGTTGAAGAATACCCTTCTTGTTAAGGGGGAGTGTTGAAATAATGTAACTACAAAGAGTATTCTTATTATTATTGATATATTATTTATAGGATTAATCCCCATTTTGGATTAATCATGTCAGTAATTGTATTAGGACCAAATCCCCTTTTGCGGATTGGTCAACAGACAATTGTAATAGGAAGAATAAGAAGTCGTCCCCAACAGTTATTATTGAGACCCATAAATATAATAAAGGTGGGTTTACCCACCCAGAGTGAGAGATCGTCCCTACCAGTGAAGACCCTTCACACATGCCAGCCTTATATAGAGAGAGAGGCTAGCACCTCACTTTAACACACAACACACTTGCTCATTCTTAAGAGGCAAGCTGCAACTTACCAGTTGGAGAGAGGGAGAAGAGTGGGGCATCTTTTGGAGAGGACTATTTGTATTGGTTTGAGTTATCTCTTGACACTGTATTAGAAATTTATGATAAGGAAGTTTTTGCTAGGTTTTCTTCCCCTAGAGGTTTTCCCAGGATAAATGTTGTGTCTCTTGTGAATGTGTATTTCTCAATTATCTTGTTCTTATGTTGCTCTTATCTATTGAAATGCAAAGAACTATAATAATGGCATAAACATTAACATGAGTAATTAGCATGCAAGGTACCGTGCTTGGTCCATTTCCATGAGTGCCTTTGTAGAGAGATAACTTGTTTCTTGAGATACCCTTTCCTCGACAACGTGTGTATTCCAAACCCCTTTCTTGCCTTTTAATATTCATTTTATGCATTGCAATTTCCCTATTCAGGTTTCAAGCATTTTATTCTTTCTCTTCTTTCTTATCAGGATTAAGTCCTTTTAATTGATATGCATCCAGTTCTTTAGGACTAGGGACTATCACTTCATAGCGAGGAGGTAGAGCTCAAGCTAGCCTTTGGCTTTTAAATTTGGTCATTCACTATCCCACATTTCTTTCTTTCTTTTATTCATTTTTATTGCAGCTGCATCAACCTCAACATTCTATCCCTTTTTCTCATAGGAAGTTGAAACACAGATTTTTTTGGTTTACATGTAACAACGATACCGAAATTTATTACACCGCAGAAACCTCTAGGATGGAAAGTGTTAAGTATGGGGGGAATGGCACGTTACCCTTATCAAAGATTCCTAGTAGTACCCATGTTCCCCAATCATGACAACACAAGACTATGACAATAATGATGGCCACCAAGGTGAAACAAGGCAACGAGCATAACTTCTAAGCTTATGGTTCATTATTCGTCTTCAACCCATGATCCTCACTCACATGACAAATGCATTAAATATGACACTTCATATGAAACAAGTACTAGTGTAACTCATAATGTGTTGGACCAACATCTTCAAATAAACCATGTTGATCAAGTGTGATGATCTATGTTGATGAGGAATGAGGTGGTTGGGGGGTTGTAGGCTACAAAGAATATTGATCATCGTCATTAGGATCATTGTCTTCATTGCGGCCCATGAGACATGATATCCTCTAGTTACCCATAGGTTAGAGGAGGTAACAAGAGGTAACATAGAGGATTGGATCATAGGGACATGATATAATAAGACTTTCTCAATTGTGATAAAGAAAGTTAAGAAAATATAAAAAATAATCTTATTTTTCTACTTAAATATACTATTAATTGGTTAAAACAACCTTCAACTGCAACATGTGGAGATTGTTGGATTACTAAGAGGGGGGGTGAATCAATAATAGATAAATTTAATCCTTTTTAACCATAAAATGCAAGTCTTATATCAATGTAGCATTATCATCAAATAGTTGCAGAGTAAATACACAATGAACAAATGAGCAATCATACACATACAAAGTACACCAATGTTTTTACATGGAAACTCAAAGCTGGAGAAAACCATGGAATATTTTTTCTTATATGTATTTAAGAATTACATTCATTGGCAGCACCAACTTCCTTTGTTTTCCAGCTGCAACTGGAAGGAGGCTCCGACCCCCTAGTTTCTTAGGCTACAACCTGAGGAAAGATCCAACTCCCCAATTCTCTGGATACAACCAGAAGGAGGATACAACCCCCTATGTTCTCTGGCTACAACCACTTGTCCTTGCCCCGTCCAACTGCCCTAAAGTAGAAGTAGAATGATGGAACCACTGTCACACTATCACTGCGAGATATGTCGTTGTAAACCTGTACCAATAAACCTAAACCATGCATCAACATGTACCTCAACCTGTAGCATAAACAAGTACATCAACCATGCACCAAACTATACCTCAACCTGTACCATCAACGAATGCATCAACCATGCAGCAAAAATGTACCAATCATGCATCAAATACATATAAACTGTTATCACTTGGTCAATTTCCTAGAGGTTGACAGCAGAAGAAATCTACTAAGGTAACTTTATCCAACCGCTTTTGAAGCTGGGATCTAGCCCTTCCAACTTCAGAGAGGGATCTCTCTATATGATTTAGCTATGGTTCAAATTTTAAATATTAGGCTAGGTAAATAAATAGGTTAGTTTTTGTTGTCGTAGTGTTTTTCGAGTTGGTTGAGACAGTCTACACATCCATTGGGCTATGGGGTCTATGTTTTTAATAAAATATGAAATCCGAACTAGAAACGCAAAGGAAAAACTTTCATAGGGAGAGATAATATAATCACTTGATTCTTTAGTAGCATAAATGATGAATAGCAAAAAAGATGAGAAAGATAATTTCAACAAAGAAGCAGTTAAGAATTTCTTTATTGAAAACACCAGAAGATAAAACACTAAAATCCTTTGAGTCAGAAACAAGGTATACGAGATAAATCTTGCCACATTCGTTACTTCTAAAGATTAGATTTAGAAAACAATATGATAACAAAGCAAGAATAACATTAAACTTAGAGAGAAAAACATCACCAGTGAATACACACAAGAATCCTGTAAAAGTGCCTTTTTGTATTAATGGAAGATCTCTTCAAAAATATTACAGTCTGATAGCGTCAGGGTGTGAAGATCAACAACCCCCAATACTTCGAAAGATGAAGTATTTATAACTCAAATTACAAACGATCCTGTCATTAATGATCAGGACGTGCTAAATCTATTTTTAGCCTAACTAACTTAACAAATTGCATAAATCTAGGAACTGCTTGATGATGTGGTGTAACTGCACGCTGATTTCTGGGTAGACAGTTGATGAAGCCTCTACACGACCTCAGCTAATTGGACAAATGACTGGACTGGGACAACTCATCTACTACTCGATCAGATCATAGAGTTCCTCCCATTGTAGATGACTGGGCACGTTGACTTTGAGTAGTTGTCGATACACTTCATCCATTTTTGTGTACTTGGCGAAGGTAGGCTTGGTGAGGAAGATGTATCGAATCTCATGTTGCATACTGATGTCCCACTGAAGAGAATCTAGAAATGCTTTTTCAGTGATGCTACCTTGAATTCCTGCAAACTTTGAACTGTCCTTAGCCACATCAGCCAATCTCTTCTTGTAGTCTGGGAGTGTCATCAATTTATCATTGATTACCTTCAGACCAGGTAGATCTTTCTTCTGTAGAGCCTCAATCTTACGGAAGAATCTTTGTACCCCTAGGTCCATGGCCTGAACCTTTTCTTCCAGCTGAAGCATTAATCCTCTCTTGGTCAAAACTCTCTTGACCTCAAGGATGGTCTCTATTCTGTCTTCAATTTTCAGCTCTTCCAGCTCTTCCCTAGTCTTAGAATTCAGGAACTTGATGATCTTGTTCGCCTGTGTTGGAATCTCTCTCAATTCTGATCGGATCTTCTCAATGGCCTACTTGCTTCTCTGCACCAATTCATTCTGCTCAAACATGATCTGTATCATGGGCCATATCTCATTCATGGACTTGGTGATATCTGTTCGTACACTTTCTTTAACCTCGGCTAGAGTCTTTCCTGCCACTGTTTGCTTCCGGAGCTGTTGTAACTCCTGTTTGAGCTGATTTGTCAGCTGTTTTTCCTTGGAGAGATAAATCTGAAAGGAAGATTTGAGTTCCTGAAGGTTCTCAATCTCCTTTTTAAGCAAGTTGATCTCTATTTCCTGCAGGTTCATCTTTTCCATAGACTTAGCCAGGTCGACTCTCTTCTCCAGGGATGCCAATGGAGTTGCAGATGGGACTTTTGTCACTGATGCTGTGCTCACTCCCGAGATTGGAATGGCATTCAATGGAATGACTTCCATTGGCTTCAGTTGCTCTTTCTTTTTTACTAGCTTCTCCATCTCAGCTTCCATCTCCTTTAGCTGTGCATTCTGCTCCATGAGTAGCTTAAGCATTTCATCTTTCTCTCCTTCTTTCTCTACTATCTCCTTCGCCTACGAATCCTCTGTAGGTGGAAGCTTCAGTTGTTTCCTCAAGGAGGCTATGTCAGCATTCTTCTTTTTTATCATTTCCTCAGCTTCTTTCACGTTTGAAGCATCGTAAGTGATCTTGAGGACTGAAGGATCGTAAGTGATCTTGAGGACCAGCTCCTCCAAAGTCTTGATCCTATTGTCCTTGGCAAAGGATGATATCTTCTCCAACTTGAGTTGTGTTTGAAAATTGTTCAGGGACACTTGCAGTTTAGACGCAGTAGTGAAAGCATACGCCGGCATGTAAAAGACCATTTCCCCTGTCTGCTTGTGCAGATCCATCTGATTGGTTGGATGCACATCCTTCGTCTGGAATTCGAAGGTGGCCCTCTTGTATTCAATGATCACCTTTGGATCTGGTATCTATGCCTGGAGGAATGCTATATGCATTCCGCCCTTATCGGTGTCGAATGTTGATAACAATCTATGTTGCACAGTCGACGTCTTCTTCCAGAACTGGGCGCAAGTACTACTGGTCAGGGTCTGGTTTCTTTTCATGATCAGCTCATATTTTTCAAAAATGCTCAACTTGGGTCCTACCTTGCCTGGCTGGGTGGTCAATGGAGAATCTGTGGATTTCTTTGGCAAAGCTGGGGTAATGACCTTCTGGAGGCCTGCGCCGAGGGGTGGCCTATCAACCTTGGTCACTGTTGTAGATGGGGATTCTTTTTCTCCGGTCGGGCCAGGGACTGACATAGTCTTAGGCCTCTTAGTATGCAGCTGGAACTCTTCGGATGATACCTCCATGACAGGCGGAGATAAATCTTGCCTAGGCCTTTTCTCTTTCGGGACCTGTGGCGTGGTTGTTTGTGACACAGTGGTCGGGGGATCCTGCTGTTCTACTTCGACCAATGTGTTAGGCTCCCACACTGTCTGGTTCACAAACTTCTCAATTTCAGGCCTAGATTCATGAACATATGGGATGTTCTTGTTTTTCACTCTCATCTCAGATATGATCCCACATGGATCGTAATGCCATGGGAAACTCATGAAGAACTTCATCTCCTTCAACAGCCTGTCGACTTCTTCTCCAGCACCACGATTGTTGTAGATGAAGGAGCCAATCTGCCCTTTGATTCTTAGTTCTTGCTTTTTATTCAGTGACACAAAATGGATATCATCGGAATTTATAATCTTCCTTATGTATTCCAACGCAAAAATTCTGACAGGAAGGTACTTGGGCAGCTTATACGGTGCCAACTCGCACTTGTATACTCTGATCTCGGTGTAATCTTGGTACAAATACCAATCCCCTGTCTTGGTATGATCCAAAAGATGCAGGATCCTCTGAACTTCATCATTTATCCAAGGCTCGAGCCTGCCACTAGGCATACTCACCACAGGGTGGTAGAATTGATCAATGAACTCCTTGAAGTTGAACTCTCTGGAGTTGTGCTTGAGCAAGGAGGTCCATGCTGTCACTGCCTGGGGTCTACCATCTCCATCCATCTTCTGCATGGAAAAAATGAATTTGTCCACCTGGAAGAAGACGAACAAGTACGCCAGTATGGACGAGTATCGGAACATGCCTTCCGTGGTGAAATTCATGAACTGTTCGTCAATATTGTTTGCCAGGAATGTGCTGAAGTCAAACTGGGTGGTGGGTTTCTCATCGATAGAGAAGATGGATAAAAATCACAGAATGGGCTCGTCTACCCACTGATCTAAATAGTATCCTAACAAGGCACAAAGGGATGATATGATCTGGTTTCCTTTAGTTGAGAACATGGAAGAAGGATAAGGAGGATTTGTGGAGGGAAATTGAGCAGATGGGGGAAGGAAAAGCTCAAATATTTGAGCTCTTTGGGGGAAGGTCATTTTCTGGTACAACTCTGTAAGAATTTCCAGGTTGAAGGGTGACGCAGAGTCGGCTCGGGGAATTTGCATCATTTGGTCAATAGATTCGGGTGTGATAAGGAAAAGAATCTCTCCGGACGAGGAGACGACGCCTCTTTGCTCGGGAATGTAGTGGGCTTGGCACTTGAGGGAGAATTCTGGAAAAGGGTGAATTTGAGGGAAGAGGTAAAGGGGTAAGTTGGACTCCCAAAGTTTGATTTCATCACTCTGGTCCAGGAAGACCTCCTTGAGCCACGACTGAAGGTCTGCGAAATCAAAATCGCACTTTTTATCTGCGATTAAACGGTCTTTATCGACCAGTGGGATCCTTTCGAGGTCGACAGGAGGCGGGAGAAACGGATTTTCCTCCCCTTCTGCTGGTTTGGACTTTGGCGCCATTACTGCAATAGTACCTACAAGAAAAACAACATTAGCGGGGTGGTTATTTGTGGGGGAAACTGACTGTAATGGAGGAGAAAACGGGGTAAATCTCTCTGGTGCGATGAGTGGGTAAATGGTGAAAATAGGAAGGAAAAGGGTAGTTTTGAGTAAATGGGTGTCTGTTGGACGCAGGAGACAGGTCAGCTGGTAACGAATAGGTCATCCAGTAATAAATGGCCAACGGATCACTTAGAGTGTGAGATGGCAGGTGACGGTGACTGAGGGATACAGATGAGTGACATGGCGGCTACCGATTCGGGTAAAGGTCATAGTGAGGGGGCTTGCCACGAGCGAATGGGGGGGAAGGATTGACAGCAGTTACGGGACGTGACTATTTCGGGAAAGGTGGATGGTGACGTCTAGAGGTGATGATGGTATGTCAGACAGTAGGAGATGATGGGACTCAGGGCCATTAGATCGTTCCCACGTATGAAGAGGGGCCCGCTAGGGGAAAGATACCATTCCGGACCCCCCCCCCCCCCCCC
>ML829905.1:66183-77797 GCA_009831015.1 Picea engelmannii | reverse complement strand
CCATAGACCAACTGGTATGGTGACATACCGATTGACCTTTTGGTGGTCAGTCTGTCAGCCCACAATGCAAACACCAACTTGTTATGCCACGATTTCTTGTTTTCCTGCAACGTCTTCTTGATGATGTTCACCAAGGTTTTGTTTGAAGATTTCGCCGGCCCATTCCCCTAAGGGTAATAAGCTATGGAATGTACCAGACCAATGTGATACTGGTTGCAGAAATCTATGAGTTTCTTCGATCGAAAAGCAACTGCATTATCAGTTATAATCTTTCTAGGACATCCAAAACGAGACAAGATATTATTTTCAAGGAATTTGATAATAACATAATCAGTGGCTTGCCTGCTTGGTACTGCTTCGATCCATTTGGTAAAATAATCTGTGGCGGTGAGAATCCACCTGTGTTGGCCTGAAGAAGGAGGGTGTATTTCTCCAATGAAGTCCAATCCCCATTGCTGGAAAGGGTCTTCAACTGAGATCGGTTTCAGGGGGAGAGGGAGTTTCCTTTTACCTTCAAAAATATGACATTGATGACATGCAGTCACTGTCTGATGTACATCAGCGAATAGGGTGGGCCAGTAGAAACCAGCTCTGAGTATTTTGTTGGCTATGACCTTCCAATTCAGATGGCCACCACATTCTCCTGCATGAAATTCTTGTAACACTTTGTCAACTTCATCTTTCAATAAACAATTCAACAGAATACCTTCAGGATCTTTCCAATACATATTGCCTTCTAGAATACAGAATTTTAAGGCTTTCAACTTCAAAAATCTAGCTTTAGTCTTAGTCAAACCAGGGGGAGCTTGTAAATTTTGCAAAACGAATATAAGGTCTGCGTACCATGGAGAGTTGAGAAATACCTCTCTCACATTTGGAGTCGCCATCTCGCCCTGTTCATCTACTACAGCTAAAAAATTAATGTCAAGAGCGTGTAAATTAGATTCAGCCATCAATTTAGCAAGGCCTTGACCTTTAATTAGTTTCGTAGGCTTAATCTCTATGTCATATTCTAAAATGACAGCAATCCATTTTCCTCTTCTTCCATCCGGATTGTCCTGGGTCAAAATGTATTTTACTACCGCATTCGGAACATATGCAATGGTATGGGAATGGAGAATGTAGACTCTAAAATCTTTTATGGCTTTCACCAAGGCAAAAGCTTGTTTCTCCATTATCTTATAATTCAGAGCAGTGTCTCTTAACGCTTTACTAAAGAAAGCTATGGGTTGTTCATACCCTTCGTTGTTCTTTTGTAGTAATACCGCTGCTATAGTATGTTCGGAAGCGAAAGAAAAAAGATAGAAATCCTTGGTAAAATCAAGACTGATCAAGACAGGGGCCTCTGTGAGTGCTCGTTTGACTTGTTTGAAAGACTGTCTGGACTCAGTGTCCCATTTTATTTTTACATCCTTTTTTAACATATTTGTAATGTTTCTGAGGAGCTTTGCCAGATTGGGAATGAATATTCATAGAAATTTTATTCTCCCGATAAAAGACTATAATTCTTTGATGTTTCTTGGGTGTTCTAATTTTTGTATGGCCTCGATTCTGTTGGGGTCTATTTTGATTCCGTCCTTGGAGATTATGTTCCCTAGCAGCTTGCCTTCCTCTAGTCCAAAAAGGATTTTCTTAGTATTTAAAGAAATCCCAAACCTCCTGCATTTCTCGAAGACTCGTCTGAGATGACTCAGGTGCTCGTCATCAGACTGGGAAAATATAGTTACGTCATCCAAATAGATGACAATAAACTTACCCAATTCTTCCACAAAGGCGATGTCCATCGCTCTCTGGAATGTGGCTCTTGCGTTCATCAAACCAAAAGGCATTTTCACATACATGAAAGTGCCCCATGGTGTAGTGAAAGCAGTTTTGTCTTGGTCATCTGGGTGGACGAGGACCTGATTGTAACCTGAGAAACCATCCAACAACGAGATTTGACTGGACCCGACCACCCTTTGCAAGATGTGGTCCATTTTTGGCAAGGGGTATTATCCTTCAGGGAGACCTTATTCATATTTCAGAAATCTATGCAAAGTCTGATTTCCCCAGATTTCTTATGTGTAGGGACCAAATTAGAGACCCATTTGGAAAAACGCAACGGGACTATGATTTTGGCATCGTACATTTTTTTTATTTCCTTTTCTATCAGAGGGAGTAACTTGGGATTTATCCTCCTAAGTTTATGTCTGAACGGTTTTTGGTCTTCTTTTATTGGAATCCTATGTTGTATGATGTTGGTATCATAAGCTTTCAAATCCTCATAACCCTAGGCAAAGACATCCGCATATTCTTTGAACAACTCAATGTATTTGAGATTTTTCTCAGGGGGTAATGATTTAGACAATTTGAATATCATGGATTTCTCTTCAGTCCCTATATTACAGTCTTCTACCTCTTGTCCATTGGCTTCAATTTTTGGTTTTTTGGCTACGTCGTTAAAATCAAACAGGTCCTCTAAAGGAACTAGACCCCTAGGAAAAACATTACTTTTCAAATGCAAAATATCGGCCTCCATCTCATCATCACCTAATTCTC
The DNA here is from genome assembly GCA_009831015.1 of Picea engelmannii. Taxonomy (NCBI): domain Eukaryota; kingdom Viridiplantae; phylum Streptophyta; class Pinopsida; order Pinales; family Pinaceae; genus Picea; species Picea engelmannii. Next base: position 75,259 of record ML829905.1, on the reverse strand, counting down.
CTGAATCTACGCTATTTACACTATCAATTTCAAAATCAGATCTATTTACATTTTCATCCTCGTTCTCTAAATCTATATTCATACATTCAAAATCATTTTTACACTGCAAAAAGTCTTCGATTTGATCATCATTACCAAACACTTGCCAGTACCTGATATTGTCTGGAACGGTTGGTCTGCACTTCACTTCTACCATGTATGGGCGAGTCGAGCGAAAAGGAATCTTGCATGTGGTTGTTGACGTAGCCAACCCGTCTGCCAAAATGTTTTGTCCCCTCGGCATTACCTGCAAGTCAAATTCAGTGAAACATCTCAGGGCATCAAGAAAAACATTCCTATAAGCTCTAAGATGGGGATGCTTCGCAGCATACTCACCTTTAATTTGCTTGATTATTAACTCAGAATCACCTCTTACCATAATATGTTTGGCACCAACTTTTTTCAAAAGCTTCAGACCGAGCATCAAGGCTTCATACTCAGCGATATTGTTGGTGCATTGGAAATTTAATTTGTAAGAGTGGTTTTCCGAATATCTGGTTCTGTGATTGTGCAGCCAAACTCCCGCTCCGACTCCTTCTTTGCTTACTTCTCCATCAAAATCCATGCTCCAGAAATCTACCGGTAGCTCTTCAGTTATCACATTTTTCTTCCTTGCTACCTCAATGATTTATGGGCCTTCATCCGGACTAGATGTATCTTCTCCCAGCTGAGTGTCTTTCTCTCTCGTGTCACCATCGTTGTACAAGATAAAAGAATCTACGTCAGAATGCGCGGAGTAAAGAGGATAGTTGTGTGGTTTTTCTTAGCTACTGACCATGTATTTCATCAATGTTTCTCTGTATAGCCTTCATTGTTGCCCGAAGACTGGGATAGTGGCATACGACATATCTAGCTGCAGGGTACCTCTCAACTTAGCCCCCCAAGAATGAGATAGCAACATTCCATACTTCGGAGGGATGTCTGCAACTACCACATCCATGACCATGCTCTTTGCAGGAATATGAACCAGGGTGATACATAGGTCCTTGATCAAACCAATACATCTAACTTTACTGGAGTCGAATGAGTGTAAATCCTTGTAAGGTCTGGTGACCTCCAGTCCCAGTTTCTCCATCACTGCTTTAGGCATCAGATTGTGGGAAGCACCCGAATCCAGCATAGTGTTATGCAATATCAGGTCATGTATGTTTAGACTGATGTAAAAAGGAGCGACGTCACCATTATCGTCTCGACCATCTACTTCAGGTCCAAACAGAAGTTCAGGTTGATCATCTGTAAGGTTCACGGTATCTAAATGATTTGTTGATCCAATGGTTAAGGCCTTCGTGCCTATGTCAGGTTCAATGGTCAGTGCTTTAATCACCTATGAATGATAAATTTCCTTTTTCATCAACTCGGAAAGTGGAATGGGAATTTTTACTTTGGCTAATTCCCCCTCAAGGTTGAAAGGTGTAGGAGCTCTGCCTTGGCTCATCAATTCTGGTTTTTCCACCATATTATTCTGGCCAAAAGTACTTGGTGGATTAATAAGTGAAACCTCGGGCTGTGACGATCTTTTCATAAGAGTAAGGTTTTTCTTCGCGGGAACTTCGGCAGTGCTCTTTTCGGGAATCTTTTCGGTAGATGGCTCAGAGGCCTTCTTGGTTTCGATTACCTTCTTCGTTTCAATCGTCTTTTTTGGGGAACTCCCCTCTACCTTTTTACTCCGCAGATTATACTGCCGCTGTACCTCCAAAATGGCATTTTTGAATGCCTGTTGTTCTGCATCTTCAGCTTCTTCACTTACTTTTGTTTGATTGAGAAGAAAAAGTTCTTGCTCTTCTTGGGTAAGGAAAATAGCTTCATTATCGTGAATGCCCATGAGATTTATGTGAGTATCCTTCAATTCCTCGATCACTTCCTCTCCTTCATCAGCATAATTTTCTTGTAGGGCAGGTATGATCTGCTGATCTGGACCTCTCTGCTCTCTTTGATCCCTAGGATATCTCTGTCTGATTTGAGGAGGGTTTCTCCTAAATTTAGGGTTCCAAACCTGAGGAGCTGGTGGGTTTTCTCTTGGAGGATTCCTTTCTGACACAGTAAGTCTTTCCATCATTCTTTCCATTGCTCTGGCCAAGGAATCCAATTTGGAATCGAAGGTTGACATGGAAGGTTCCTCTTTAATTGTGACTCTCCTCTCTGACCTTTGTAGTGTCGTTTTTGCCAACAAATTGGCCTCCACATTTATTGCACTTTTCTGCATGTCTTCCAGGGTGGCAGAATTTCTTTCCCTTAGTTGGTATGACATATTAGCGTCAAAACCATCAGGGAATTTTATCAATTCCAAACCCTGTGGAGGCTTGATTTCAGCTGGGATTGTGTTGTACAAGTTATTGAAACGAGTGCAGTAATCTTGCATTGTCTCACCTTGATTTCTTCTAATATTTTCGTATTCTGACAAGATTTGGAGAGGGTTTTTCTTTACCTCCCATCTGTCTAGAAAACTCCTTTGGAATGCGGTAAGGTAAAGGACTGAGGTGGCACGCAAACCTTTGTACCATTTTTTAACGTCACCTATCAAACTTTGGGAAAACAATCTCATTTGAACGTCAGCCTCATCTACTTCATGCATATCATAATAATCATTCATTTTATCAACGTGTTGTTGGGAGTTTAAAGGTCCTGTTGCATCGAACTGTGGAAGTCTCGTTTGATAGTCTTGGGGCATGGCATGAAGAGGCGCAGCCAACACCAAGGGAGCATATCTAGCTGCCATGATGTGTGGAGGAGGTGGGATAATAGGCCGGATGATCGGCGAGGTAGTGACTGAAGACAAGGATGAGGAGGGATTGGATAGCGCTGAGGGAGTGGTTTGCGGTTTAGAAGTGGGAGACAAAACTTCAGGGGTTCGGGGTTGCAAAATGGTTGGGTCGAAAATGATTCTATTCACAAAACTATCGGACCGTGTTCTAACCAGGTTTTGTTGGGAAAAGGTGTCAAAGTCAGGGTTTTATAAGGTAACGAGCTCCCCTGAAAAGGAAAGGGACCTATGAAAGGGAGTATGACTTACTGAGCCTTCAGCTACGGTCTTTTTCCTGAGCAACTGTTCTGGGTTATTTGTCACTATCGCAGGTTTTGGGTCTGGATGAGATCGAGTATAAACTTTCTTGGGAGCCAGATTTCTTTTTGATTTTTTATATATATACTTTTTAGTTTTATGAGTCCGAAAATAATATGTACAAATTTTAATCAACCTCCAAACATTACTTTCTTCTCAAATTTGCAATATTCCAGGAACAGACTTTCTTTTTAGGAAAAAGAAAACGTGAAATTATAAATTTTTAGTTCTTGTCCCCAGTGGAGTCGCCACTATGTTAGCACTTGGTAAATTTCCTAGAGGTTGACAGCAGAAGAAATCTACTAAGGTAACTTTATCCAACCACTTTTGAAGCTGGGATCTAGCCCTTCCAACTTCAGAGAGGGATCTCTCTATATGATTTAGCTATGGTTCAAATTTTAAATATTAGGCTAGGTAAATAAATAGGTTGGTTTTTGTTGTCGTAGTGTTTATCGAGTTGGTTGAGACAGTATACACATCCATTGGGCTATGGGGTCTGTGTTTTTAATAAAATATGAAATCCAAACCAGAAACGCAAAGGAAAAACTTTCACAGGGCGAGATAATATAATCAATGGATTCTTTAGTAGCATAAATGATGAATAGCAGAAAATATGAGAAAGATAATTTCAACAAAGAAGCAGATAAGAATTTCTTTATTGAAAACACCAGAAGATAAAACACTAAAATCCTTTGAGTCAGAAACAGGGTATACGAGATAAATCCTACCACATTCGTTACTTCTAAATATTAGATTTAGAAAACAATATGATAACAAAGCGAGAATAACATTCAACTTAGAGAGAAAAACATCACCAGTGAATACATGAAAGAATCCTGTAAAAGTGTCTTTTTGTATTAATGGAAGATCTCTTCAAAAATATTACAGTCTAATAGCGTCAGGGTGTGAAGATCAACAACCCCCAATACTTCGAAAGATGAAGTATTTATAACTCAAATTACAAACGATCCTGTCATTAATGATCAGGACATGCTAAATCTATTTTTAACCTAACTAACTTAACAAATTGCATAAATCTAGGAACTGCTTGATAATGTGGTGTAAATGCACGCTGATTTCTGGGTGGACCGTTGATGAAGCCTCTACACGACCTCATCTGATTAGACAAATGACTGGACTGGGACAGCTCATATGCTACTCGATCAGATCACAGATTTCCTCCCATCGAAGATGACTGGGCACATTGACTTAGAGTAGCCGTCGATACACTTCATCCATTTCTGTGTACTTGGCGAAGGTGGGCTTAGTGAGGAAGATGTATCAAATCTCTTGTTGGATACTGATATCCCACTAAAGAGAATCTAGAAATGCTTTGCCAGTGATGTTGCCTTGAATTCCTGCAAACTTTGAACTGTCCTTAGCCACATCAGCCAATCTCTTCTTGTAGTCTGGGAGTGTCATCAATTTATCATTGATTACCTTTAGACCAGGTAGACATTTCTTCTGTAGAGCCTCAATCTTACTGAAGAATATTTGTACCCCTAGGTCCATGGCCTGAACCTTTTCTTCCAGCTGAAGCATTAATCCTCTCTTGGTCAAAACTCTTTTGACCTCAAGGATGGTCTCTATTCTGTCTTCAATTTTTAGCTCTTCCAGCTCTTCCCTGGTCTTAGAATTCAGGAACTTGATGATCTCGTTCGCCTGTGTTGGCATCTCTCCCAATTCTGATCTGATCTTCTCAATGGCTTGCTTGCTTCTCTGCACCAATTCATTCTGATCAAACATGATCTGTATCATGGGCCATATCTCGTTAATGGACTTGGTGATGTCTGTCCATACACTTTCTTTAACCTCGGCCAGAGTCTTTCCTGCCACTGTTTTCTTCTGAAGCTGTTGTAACTCTTGTTTGAGCTGATCTGTCAGTTTCTTTTCCTTGGAGAGGCTAATCTGAAAGGAATATTTGAGTTCCTGATTGGCTTCAGTTGCTCTTTCTCTTTTACTAGCTTCTCCATTTCAGCTTCCATCTCCTTTAGTTGTGCATTCTGCTCCATGATTTTAGCATTTCATCTTTTTCTCCTTCTTTCTCTGCTATCTCCTTCGCCTGCGAATCCTCTATGGGTGGGAGCTTCAGTTGTTTCCTCAAGGAGGCTATGTCAACATTCTTCTTCTTTATCATTTCCTCAGTTGCTTTCACGTTCAAAGGATCGTAACCGAACTTGAGGACCAGCTCTTCCAAATCCTTGATCCTATTGTCCTTGGAAAAGGACGATATCTTCTCCAACTTGAGTTGTGTTTGCACAGTGTTCAGGGACACTTGCAGTTTGGATGCAGTAGTGGAAGCATGCGCCAGTGTGTAAAAGACCATTTCCCCTGTCTGCTTGTGTAGATCCATCTGATTGGCCGGATGCATGTCCTTCATCTGGAATTTGAAGGTGGCCTTCTTGTGGTCATTGATCACCTTTGGATCTGGTACCTGTGCCTGGAGGAATTCCATATGCATTATGCCCTTCTCGGTGTCGAATGTCGATAGCATCCTATGTTGCGCAGTCGACGTCTACTTCCAGAACTGGGTGCAAGTACTGCTGGTCAAGGTCTAGTTCCTTTTCTTGATTAGTTCATATTTTTTAAAAATGCTCAACTTGGGTCCTACCTTGCCTGGCTGGGTGGTCAATGGAGAATCTGTGGATTTCTTCGGCAAAGCTGGGGTAATGACCTTCTGGAGGCCTGCATCGAGGGGTGGCCTATCAACCTTGGTCACTGTTGTAGACAGGGCTTCGTTTTCTCCGGTCGAGCCAGGAATTGACATAGTCTTAGGCCTCTTAGTATGCAGCTGGAACTCTTCGAACGATACCTCCATGACAGGCGGAGATAAATCTTTCCTAGGCCTTTTATCTTTCAGGACCTGTGGCATGGTTGTTTGATTCACAGTGGTCGGGGGATCCTGTTGTTCTACTTCGACCAATGTGTTAGGCTCCCACACTGTCTGGTTCACAAACTTCTCAATTTCAGGCCTAGATTCATGAACATATGGGATGTTCTTGTTTTTCACTCTCATCTCGGATATGATCCCACATGGATCGTAATTCCATGGGAAACTCATGAAGAACTTCATCTCCTTCAGCAGCTTGTCGGCTTCTTCCCCAGTGCCACGATTGTTGCAAATGAAGGAGCCAATCTGCCCTTTGATTCTTAGTTGTTTCTTTTTCTTCAGTGACACAAAATGGATATCATCGGAATTTATAATCTGCATTATGTATTCCAATGCAAAAATTCTGACAGGCAGGTACTTGGGCAGCTTATACGGTGCCAACTCGCACCCGTATACTCTGATCTCGGTGTAATCTTGGTACGAATACCAATCCCCTGTCTTGGTATGATCCGAAAGATGCAGGATCCTCTGAACTTCATCGTTTATCCAAGGCTCGGGCCTGCTGCTAAGCATACTCACCACAGGGTGGTAGAATTGATCAATGAACTCCTTGAAGATGAACTCTGTGGAGTTGTGCTTGAGCAAGAAGGTCCATGCTGTCACTGCCTAGGGTCTGCCATCTCCATCCATTTTCTGCATGGAAAAAATGAATTTGTTTGCCTGGAAGAAGATGAACAAGTACGCCAGTATGGACGAGTATCGGAACATGCCTTCCGTGGCGAAATTCACGAACTATTTGTGAATATTGTTCGCCAGGAATGTGATGAAGTCAAACTGGGTGGTGGGTTTCTCATCGGTAGAGAAGATGGATAAAAATCCCAGAATGGGCTCATCTACCCACTGATCTGAATAGTATCCTATCAAGGCACAAAGGGATGATATGATCTGGTTTCCTTTAGTTGAGAACATGGAAGAAGGATAAGGAGGATTTGTGGAGGGAAATTGAGCAGATGGGGGAAGGAAAATCTCGAATATTTGAGCTCTTTGGGGGAAGGTCATTTTCTGGTACAACTCTGTAAGAATTTCCAGGTTGAAGGGTGACACAGAGTTGGCTTAGGGAATTTACATCATTTGGTCAATAGATTCGGGTGTGATAAGGAAAAGAATCTCTCCGGACGAGGAGATGACGACTCTTTGCTTGAGAATGTAGTGGGCTTGGCACTTGAGGGCGAATTCTGGAAAAGGGTGAATCTGAGGGAAGAGGTAAAGGGGTAAGTTGGACTCCCAGAGTTCGATTTCATCACTCTGGTCCAGGAAGACCTCCTTGAGCCATGACTGAAGGTCTGCGAAATCAAAATCTCACTTTGTATCTGCTATTAAATGGTCTTTATCGACCAGAGGGATCCTGTCGAGGTCGACAGGAGGCGGGAGAAACGGATTTTCCTCCCCTTCTGCTTGTTTGGACTTTGGCGCCATTACTGCAACAGTACCTGGAAGAAAAAAAATGTTAGCGGGGTGGCTACTGGTGGGGGAAACTGAATGTAACGGAGGAGAAAATGAGGTAAATCTCTCTGCTGCGATGAGTGGGTAAATGGTGAAAATAGGAAGGAAAAGGGTAGTTTTGAGTAAATGGGTGTCCGTTGGACGCGGGAGACAGGTCAGCTGGTAATAGATAGGTCATCCAGTAATAAATGTCCAACAAATCACTTAGAGTGTGAGATGGTAGGTGACGGTGATTGAGGGATACGGATGAGTGACATGGCAACTACCAATTGGGGTAAAGGTCATAGTGAGGGGGCTTTCCACGAGCGAATGGGGGGGAAGGACTGACAGCAATTATGGGACGTGACTATTTCGGGAAAGGTGGATGGTGACGTCCAGAGGTGACGATGGTATGTCATACAGGAGGAGATGATGGGACTCAAGGCCATTAGATCGTTGCCACATATGAAGAGGGGCCCGCCAGGGGAAAGATACCATTCCAGACCCCCCCCCTCAGTTAAAAGCAGATCATCCGGGGGGGTCCGAAAACACCTATAGTCGTTGATTTGTGCGCTTCCTTCTTGGTCGCAGATCTGAGCGCGTTGTTTACCACACATTTCGGACCCCCCCCCTCCATTAAAGGTTGAACGGACGGGGGGGGGTCCGGAATCTAATACTGATCGCAGATATGTGCGCTTGATCCTAAGCTGTCCAAATGTGCGCGGGTCTTATCAGCAATTTCGGACTCCCCCCCCCCCCCCCCCCCNGCCCCCCCCCCCCCCCCCCTCCGTTAAATATAGAATGGTCGGGGGGGTCCGGAATGATCTGTCCACTGTATATCTGGGCGCAATCATCTGGACCACTGATAGATGAACGGAGCATAAGTGAGGGCGTGGAAAATATATGCGCCGAGAAACTTAGGATAAGTGATTTTTCACACGTTTTCTCCAAGACTTTTCATGTCTACACCACCAAGGGGTTAGTCGAACAACATTTTAGGTATCCAAATCATGGTGCAACATTGATCATCAAACGGGTTCTTATTGAAATAAAGCAATAAAGAAACTAGCCTATATTCTAACCTAGCTTCCTATGACAATTAACCCAGATTAGACTGTTGGGTTAAGAATTTACTCTACCCTGGAGCTATCTGACCAAGATTAGACAGTCAGGCCAGATTTATTCACTAATCTAACCTAGATACTTTGGCTAAGATTAAACTGTTTAGCCAAACTCATTCACTAATCCTATCAACCTTAATTTAAAAAAAGAACTTGGCCATGCTTGAAAGGTATGGACCAAGTTACTATTATTGCATGGGGCTTTTATTGAATTCTTTTATGCCCTCTTTTATTTTATTTTCTTTCTTTTCTCTTTTTTCTTTCTTTTTTGTTTCTTAGATTATTTGCAGAATGAAAAATCATTTGTCAACAAAAATACTAGAGATAGATAATATTCCAATCACCAGTTGATCCTATAACTTATAGGGTGATAACATAAACTATGACTCTTTAAGATGTACCAACATCATCAACTATACACCTCATGTATGTGCCAACTCATCAACTACTTGTCTCAACCATGTACCTTAACCAAAATCCCCCATCAATTTCATCATCCAAATCTGATTTGTAACTCTGTAATAGACCTAGTGTATATGATCACAT